>RCUC01063906.1:0-89690 GCA_003697995.1 Taxidea taxus jeffersonii
GGGGGGGGGGGGGTCTGGGAGCATGGGGCGAGCCCTTCGCCCTGGAGGCCAGCGCTCTGCACACAGGCAGCATGCCTTCGCTGTGACAGGGACTCCCAACGGAGCCGGCTGGGAGGCACGGGGCTGGCAGGGCTTTACCTTCAGCTGTTGTGCTGTGAGCATAAGAGACCGGCACTAAATAAATCAATGAATAAATAAATTAAAAATCAAAGGCTTCTCCTGTGAACATCTGGTCCAGCGGTAGGGCATTTCATCTGTGGATCAGAGGGCGATGTTTCTGTTTTCCAAACTGAATATGTAGCAATGGCTTGGGAGCCAAGATGGCAGGGAAAGAAAGGTGGGTGTCTACAGAGAGAGGAGGGAGAATAGAATGCTTTTGAAGATGAGCCAGATACTGATTCTTACCGAGGGGAATGCAAGGAGAAGAGATGGAAGATGGCAATGGTGTTGGTAACACTCGCCACGTCTCCAGCACCTCTTGCCCTCCTTAGAGGCCCTCCGAGTCTGAGGACAGATCTGCAAGGTGGACTGAGTGATCCTCATCTTATGGATGAAGAGACAGCCTCATGCATAGCAAGAAAAGGGGCAAAATTAGTCTTGCTCTCTGATCTGTGACCTTTCACCCATGTCACGCTGCCTCCTGGCAGGTCCTAGCAGCCTTTAAAAGATCATGACCCATTTCCCCCCTCTTCTTGCAAAACATGAAAATTAAACGGCGACCACATAAAATTGTCTAGCGTGGGTGAAAACTGTGTGTGTGCGTGTGTCTGTGTACACACTCGTAACTAGATGCGGCGAGACCTCATTGCAGCAGTGGCCTCAAGCCCGAACAAGTAGGTAGCTCTTGGAAAAACGGAAGTCCATGCTTGAAGGACTGCGTGGAGACCACAGGCCATCAGTGGTTTGCTTGCGTGAAAACTTATGGGGAGAACCAAGCGATACACGGAGCTAGGAAAGGGAGGGCTTCTGCACAGGGTGGAGCATGATCAGGTCCCCAGGGGCATGGGTGACTGGCTGCCAACCAAGAGTGACGGCGATCAGCACAGTGTTTCAGAGTGAACGTGTCATCTCTCTCTCCCGTGTGGCGCGGAGAGCCTCTTCTCTCTGCATCTGTCTGAGCCTGCTCAGCGAGGTCCTGGGCATGTCATACCACCTCCTGGGGCGTTCTTCGGTGTCACAAAAGCCTTCCATTTCAGAGGAAGTCTACCATTATTTCTTTCCATGCAACATGCTTCCATTCAAGCTAAAGAGAATGGCTCGAATCCGCCTGGTCAACGCAGACCCCGTGCTTCCGTAGTTCAGGAAGGGAAATGGAGGCTACGTGCCTACTTCAGATGAGATCAGAGCAGGTTTCAGACTAACCCTCTCTTCCTAAACTCACAGTGGCCACATGCATGCTAAACCACAGTGTGTTACAACAGGTGTATGGGAAACAGCATTAAGTCAGTAAATTAAGTTTAGGACATGGTGGCTTTAAACAGAGTTGGCTATATCAGTGTGCATGGTGAATCTCAAAGGGGGCTACTGGATCCAGTATTTTCCAGATTTATTTACCAGGACCTCTTCTCCCCTTTCCCCCAGGAATCTGTAGAGTATTGCTTTTCCTTCGCTCTGAGTCCACGCTGGCTCCTGTCTGCATTTTCTTGGCTCTCTACCTGCACTCCAAGGGCCAACACATGAAGATACAAATCTGTTTCCCTAGTCCTTCAGTGTGTCCTGTGGTTTTGCTGGTTTGAACCAGAGAAACAAAGGCTGAGGTGGGCACTGTGCATACTGCTATCCCCGTGGCTCCAGGGACTGTGTGGGCTTTCATCCTGGAAACATTCACGAAAATGACCCTCTCTCCCGCTTTGAAGTGCTAGAGCTCTCTTCTTGTGTGTGACCCAACAGAAGGTGAGTTTATTAAAAACCACTTAATTTAAAATCCCCCGCTGATCTTACCTGGGACTCATTTTTGATCATATAAATTAAAAGCTCCTACGTTTTGTTTTTTACATCTTTTCCTTTCCAAAAGCTCTTGGGCAGAGAGAAGAAATGGAAATCCTCCCACCTGAAGCCTGCATTTACTGGGATTTTTTGAAAGTGAGTGCAGATGGGGAATAAAGGGCTGCTGAGACCTTACAAAAGGCTGGTGGTCATTCCCTCACTCACTCATCCCCTCAATTAGTATTTATCAAGGAACTTCCATGCACCAGGCACCAGACACATGGAGATGGACAAGCCGAGTGGTCCCCGCACTCCAGAGTCGGGAGGTGCCGTGGGCGCTCAAAGAGAGGAGGGGTGTTCTGGGCGGGTAGGCTTGGCTCAAAGATCTGTCTGTCCCTGGACTGAATATCTGGCTGAGGCTGTGATATGGCTACCAACGTGAATGGTTTGGTGGCTGGTGACCATCTCTTAACCAAGACTCGCAGAGCATTTTCATGTCTGTGATTTTATAAGAAGCTTTTAATTGAAGTGTACTATACATCCCGAAAAGGGCAGAGATCCCAAGTACACAGCTTGATGAATTTTCAGAAAGTCAACTCACTGCTGTAACCAGAGCCCGGGTCAGGAAACAGAACATCACTAACAGACCAGCATGCCCCTTACAGCACACGCATACCTGTCATCTTGCCATCATTCCAAATTCTGACATCCTGAATTTTATCAGTTTTATCAGTTTCTGAATTGTATATAAATTGAATCATACCCTTTTGATGACCGACCTTTTGGCTCAGAATAATGCCTGAGAAATGCAGTCATGTCATCGCATGTAAGAGTTTATTCCCTTAATGCTGTATAATTACCTATAATGTGAATGCTATCAATTATATATTTATCCTATATATATCATTATATATGACATTGATGATGGACATTTGGGTTTTTACAGTTGTGAAAGTTCTAACTCTCTTGGCATCGTATGTGTCAATTTCTGGGTCTCAGGGAGTACATATGTTCAGCCCAAGCACATCCTGCAAAGTGGTTCCTCCTCTCTACGTTCTCAGTCCTTGTGCGTGAGAGTTCTCATGGATCCACACTCCCACAACTAACTCCTGCCACATAAGGGCCTATCTCTTTGTGTTTTCGACCTTGTGGTAGATACATAGTGGTATTGCATTATGGACTGTAATTTGCATTTTTTAATGACTAATGAGGCTCAACACATTTTCAGGGGTTCACTGCCCATGTGAGTATCCTCTTTGGGGAACTTCCTGTTCAAGTTTTCATTCATTTCTTCTTGTTGCTGTTGGATCGCTTGTCTTTTTCTTGCTGCTCTGTAGAAGTTCTTGATCGATTTCTCTGCCCGCTTATTTTGGAGATATACCTGACATATGACATTGTGTAAGTCTGAGGGATACAATGTGTTGTCTGATATTGTTTTTTATCATGATATAATTCCTAGAGTAGTGTTATCTAATTCCACCTTCCTGTCACATAAAATTATCTTTTTTTAACTGCCCATTTTTATTTATTTTTTAAAGAGTTATTATTTCTTTTGGATAGAGAGCGAGCACAAGTGGGAGGGGCAGCGGAAGAGGGAGTGAGAATCTCAAGCCGACTCCGTGCTAAGTGTGGAGCCCAACCTCACGACCCTGAGCTCATGGCCTGAGCTGAAACCAAGAGTCAGATGCTTAACCAACTGGGCCACCCAGGTGCCCCCTCTGCCCGCTTTTGAAGCAAAGGCTGTGGGTCCTGAAGCTGCCTGCTTGTCCAGTTCTGCACCGACAGACCCACTGCTCAGAGCTGGCTGGACTTCCCTGGGTGGGCTGAGCTTCCTGCCCATGTTGTTAGTTTTATGGAATCAAAGAATATTAAGCTAGAAGAAACCTCAGAAGGTTATCAAATCCAAGCCCCCATCCCATCTTCATCTTTCTGAGGAAACTGAGTCTCAGAAAGGCCTGGCTCAGAGAGAACGAGCACAAAATAAACAACACTTGAGGCTCCCCAGGACCCCCACCCTTCCCCTGGACTTTCTCTTTGTCCCCCGCTCCCCACTTCTCTCCAACCACTCTCTTTAAACCTCTCCTAGTTTTCCCTGGTCCTTCTAGACTCCTGGGCCAAAATGAGGGGGATAATTCCTGGTCAGATGCACAGACCCTAGGAGACTCTTCTTAACCAGGGAGCACTTTGCAATTAAGAAGCAGAGGAAAAGCACTGTTGTGGGTTGAACTGAGTTCCCCCAGAAAGGTATGTCCAAGTCCTACCCCCTTATCTGTGAACAGGACCTTGTTGGGAAATAGGGTCTCTGCAGATACAATCAAGTTAAGATGAGCCTCACTAAACACGGATGAGCCCTAGTCCAGTGATAAGAAGATGCCCTGATGAGACGATGGGGCAACAGAGGCAGAAAGAAGATCGGGGAAGACCAGGCAGATGCGGGCGTGACACAGCTTCAGTAAGGACTGCCTGGTGCTGACAGAGCTGGAAGAGGCGGGGAGAGATGCTTCTCGAGAAACTCAGGAGGGAGCGTGGCCCCGCCAATACCTGGGTTTAGACTCTGGACCTTCAGAACCGTGAAGAATAAGCTGGAAGCCACGCAGTCTGGGGCACTTTGTGAGGGCAGCCCGAAGAAATGGACACAGCGCCCAGACCTCAAATCCACTCGACCCCCGAACGTCCTCAGCTGTTGTCTCAGGCCAAACCTATGACTGCCATTTTTCAGATAATCATTAAGTTGGAGAAGGTAAGTGATTTTGCCCATTTTAGACAGCAAGCGGTAAGAAAAACCCAAGGCAGAAACCACACTTACTGGTCTGCAGTTTTGCATCTCCTGCCACGCAGAAAACCCACCAGGAGAAGCAGGTGCTGTCGGACTGGCTCTGAGACGAGACAAGCTCTCGTGGCCAGGCCACCAACAGCAGGAGATGACAGATACTGAACAGAGACATTCTGACTGCCTAGGCCACTGTCCTCCCGGTGGTTATTAAAGACTCTCCAGCCGAGCTCCGCCAGCAAAAAGAAAGTATTTTAAAGAGCTGCCCATGGGAAAGCCTACAGAGAATCCAAGACGTGGGTCTCAAACTCACCAGTGAACAAAACTGAGCATATTATGATGCTTAGAAAAGCCAGAGCAGGTACAAGAGCTGAGGACAGCACCACAGTCCAGTCTGCCTAGGGTTCCGGAGCCCCGTGACATTTCAGCAGGTACAGAAAAAGAATTAATTGGAGTCAGACCTGCTGACCAGCCCGTTGGCATGGAGATTTTAATTTTTTTCTTTTTTAACCAATAATAACCCTGCCTCTCCCTACCAGTCCGGCTAGATGCTGCACTGCACCAGAGGCTATCTCATTTGCTTACCAAGAAGGGCGAGACAATGGGGCTGGCCCAGAGGTTCTGACCGGCCGAACGCCATGGGCTAGAGCCAGGCTGAATGAGGACCTAATGGGCCGCAGAGAGGGTGAGACACTTTTTTGCAATTTTGAACGGGAAACAAAAACAAAGTGCGTCCACGTGGAAGAGTGCACTGTGCCTCTCTCCATGCTTCACTTGTTCATGTGCTCGAAGCAAAGGCGAGGACTGCACAAGAACTGGTGGGGTCGGGAGGGCCCACAGCCCCCTTCTTCACTCTCCCCCCTCCACTTGGAAAGAAGGAGCAGTTCCGGAGTGTTTCTCATGTGCCAGGTGACCGTCCCCTCTCTCTCTCTGCTCCGGCTCCACTCTCTGCCCTTCTCTGCACCCTGAGAGATGCAGACGGAATTACCTGGGATCCCAGGGGAGCTGCTTCCTGGCTGGAAGGATCAGCCAGAGGCCGGAGGGTGGGAGGAAAGAGAGGGTGCCTCCTTCCCAGGCCCTCTCTGGTTTGGGCAGTGTTTCCCACGGGGCCTGTGTTCCCTCCTGCCTCTGCCTCTGCTTGGCAGCCATGGCTCCAGCTCTCACTGCACCCTAGCAGTATTCTCTCTTCCCTTTGCTTCCTGTAAGGGCTGAGATGTGTGTCTCCTCACCCTCAAATTCACATGTTGAAGTCCTAACCCGCAGTGCCTTGGCATGGGAACGAATTTGGAGAGAGGCTCTTTAAAGAGACATTAGGTGAAAATGAGATCATCAGGCTGGGCCCTGACCCAGGATGACTGGTGTCTTTCTAAGAGGAGGAAATTTGGACACGTATAGAGGGTCAACCCAAACACACAGACAAGATGGTCACTGTGGGCCCAGGAGAAAGGCCTCAGAAGAAACCAACACTGCAGACAACTTGACCATAGACCTCCAGCCTCCAGAAATGTAAGAAACCGTGTGTCTGCTAAGCCAGCCAGGCGTGGTACTTCGTGACAGCACCCTGAGAAACTGACATGTCTCTTGGTCCAGAAGTGGTAACAGCTCGCTGCTTCTGCGAGTCTCTGGTGCCCTGGCACTCCTGTTGATACCTCGGTGCGGTCCACTAACCCCATAAACAGTCCCTTCCCTGCAACACCTTAAATCACCCGATGAGATCCTATTACCTGTATACTACAATCCTTTAATTCCCTGGACTGCTCCATGCAAATGGGATGATTCTGCTCAGCTTGCAAATTAGGAAACTGAGGCTCAGAGAGGCCATATAGCTAGCGAGTGGCAAAGTTGGGATCTCAACCGAGGTCCAACTTCAAGGGCACAGTGTGCTGACTCTGGAAGACCTGCAGGGTGCCGAATGAAAGAGCCATCTCCCAGAATCAGAGGCCCATGGAGTGGGAAGGAGCCTTGGACAACATCGAGAACAATCTCTTCACTTTCTAGATGAGAAAAGCAAGATGCGGAGAGCTGAGCTCAGGGGCCCAAGGTCAGGAAGCTTATGCGAGTCTCTTGACTCCAGCTTTGGTACTTTCTGGTGCTTTCCCAAATGGAAGCAATGGCTCTCAAGCCTCCCACTTGGATTACCTCCAAGTGGGAACTCCATCATAAGGATGAAGAGTAAGGGTCCCAACATCAATCCACAGGTTAGCTCCATGCTTCTTGGCTCAGCTGCGTGACCTGGGACAAGTAGAGTGACTTCATTACTGCTCTGTGGCTCAGTCTACTCTTCTGTAAAATGGGTTTTCATAATGACTCATAGGACTATTGTCCTAAAACACTCAGTGCAGTGACTAACACACAGTGTAGTCTTCATTAAATAATGAGCTATTGTTATTACCTGGGGGAGACCCAAACTAAGTCCTTCCTACTGACCTATGGGCACTGGATTCACTGCCCAGAAGCTGAATGATAATATATGACAACACTGATAACTCATCAGGGTGGCTAAGCCCACTACAGGACCCCTACCACACTCTAGGTGCCGTGCTAGGTGTGTCCATTACCTCTACCTCTTATAACATCCCAGAAACATTGGAACTCACTAAGAAGCTAGTAAGAATGCAGAGTCAAACCTAGTTCTGTCTGGCTCCCAAAACCATGTGTTTCCCAGGACGTTGTTGATGAGATGATGTTGGATATGCCTCATAAGCAGAATGGCTGCCAAAAATCCCCCCACAACCCAGTCTACACCTGTGACTTTACGATCCACAGTCATCAGGTACAGAAAAATCATCATACCTGCTTTGTGCCACACACCGTGAGCTCCCGAGGGCAGCCGTGTGTCCGACTGCCCCCTGGGTTCCAATAGTCTGCCGACACACAGCAGGTCTGCCCAAGACAAGTGTAACGACCTGCCTGGGCATGGCACTGCACCCTGGAGAGTGGCATTTCAACCAGCACAGTGTCTAGGGCAGAAGAGGGCCCAGAGACGGCCCCTCTGTGAACGTGAATCCCTCTTGCCGACTTCGAGGGAGGGAGCGTTTTAACGGCCTGGGCGGCAGTTCTGTCTTATTTCCTAGCACAACCACACTACTAGAAGGAGCTGGGTTTGGCCAGGAGCTGGCAGTGCAGCACCGTGACGACTTGAGGGTCTGAGATTCGGGTTAATTCTGCTTTCCACATAAGCTGGGGCATGTTTGCTAATTTCTCTGAATTTCTCTTTACTAGTCTGTAAGATGGTTTATGGTGATATTACATCTATTTTTTCGTTTGACCACTGTCTGTTGAGAGTCTATGTCCCCGAACCCCTTCTGAAAACAGAAGCCACTGTTCTCACAGAGCCTATATGCTGTGAGAAAAGGCAATACACAAGGTTGGGCTTACAGTGTGCTGCCTGATGATAACAATAAAGCAGGGTGGGAGATCCGGGGTGCTCGGGAGGGGGATCTGTTGAAATTTTAAATGAATGGTTGGCAGAGGCTTCTCTTCAGAAGGTGATCTTTAAACAAAGACCTGCAGGAGGCCAGGGAGCACGGCATGCAGATATGGGGGCGGGCAATCAGGCTGAAGTAGCTACAAGTGCAAAGACCCTGAGTAGCTCATCTACTACAGAAACAGCAAGGAGTGCCTGCCTCCCGGGCTGCTGTGATAGTTAAACAAGATAATAATCCATTCAAAACACCACATTCATAACAAGTGCTCAATAAATGGAGCCAGCACTATTAACATTATTCCCATGGGCACACAAAGGCCCCGTATCTACGGCAA
The DNA here is from genome assembly GCA_003697995.1 of Taxidea taxus jeffersonii. Taxonomy (NCBI): domain Eukaryota; kingdom Metazoa; phylum Chordata; class Mammalia; order Carnivora; family Mustelidae; genus Taxidea; species Taxidea taxus. The sequence goes on from RCUC01063906.1 coordinate 8,459, forward strand.
AGCGACTTCAGCAGGCAGAAGGCCACAGTAACCCTTTGGGGTGTGAACCCACGCTAATGAATGAGCCTATCTGTTCTCTGCCAGCCCGATGTGGGCAAACCCGCAGGCTGTCCTGTGCACCGGAGAGGATTTCCTATAAATTGGATTAGTGGGGTACGTACTGAATGCTGGGGAGAAAGAAGAGAGAACTTAATCCAGCTTTGTTGTGGTGTCAATCATTTAAAAAAAAAAAAGTTGCAAAATTACCCCGGTCCAGGCTTTTGGGTGAGAGTGATGAATGTCCTTCCCTTGATAACGTTTCCAGCGTTCAATGAAACAGAAAGAAGGAAGGAATGCACGACCCTTCTAAGGATCTGTTTAATGCTGGCCGAAATTTCTCCCCGGAAATGCATTCCTGGCTTAAGTGGGGGAGGGGACGTGCAGCAAAAGCTGTACCTGCGAGCGATTATCCAGGGTGATCCTTAGTCATCAGAGATAACCAAGGAGGACCACGGGTGCGTGAGCTCCATGGCGGGAGGGCGGGGATCAGCGTGTGTGTGGCTTTTAAGGGTGGGCAGTCATCCTAAGCTACGCTTTCAGAGACCCTGGGACTGGAATTCCATGTGATTTTTACATGCCACAAAATGTACTCGTCTTTTTAAATTTTTTTCCCCCTCAGTTATTTAAAAATGTATATATATAAAAAAAAAAAACCCACACTGCTAGTTAGAGACACACCAAAGCAGGTGGTGGCTCGATTGGGCAGCTTCTCTCGCCGCTGTTCACAGTTAAACGTAGGCAGACACCAAGTAGTCGGAGTAAGACTGGGAAACAAACGTTTCCTCAGTATATTCGCCAGGCCACTCCAATTTAATCCTAGGTTTGCTGAAGACAAGGGCCATGTTTTCTTCTCCTTTTGTTGCCTCCATGGAGTATAGTGGAAGATGAGCTTGTCTGTGCTGCGCAGGGCCCCCGGGGCCAGGCCGCACACACAGGAGCCCCATAAACTGAACCTGCCGCAGGGCAGCAGCTCTGTCTGCCAAGAGACAGGGGATTTCTCTGGGATAACTGTCCGAGCTGCGATGGCCTTCACTTGGAACAGTCCCTGAGGACCCTGCTACCCAATTCAGGATCTTCTGTGCCGCTCTGATTAAAATACAACCGACCTGCTGGGGGGAAATGTCAAATATGGTCTACGCGGACATCTGGCAACTGAGGGCTTGGGAGCATGCGGGGGGACGTTTCAGCATAAAGGGGGATGACAGCAATGGCTTTCAAGGAAACAGGAAGACTGGGAGGCCAGTCTCTCTTTCTGATGTCACTGGCATCTTTGCTGGGATTTGTCAGTCCCGGGGAAGGAACAGGATAATGGGTCATAAACCAGGCGACGATGGGGGTGCAAATAAACTACTGGGGGTTCATCTCCGTGCCCCCCTCTTCCCTGTAGTCCAAGAACTTTCTTCACCGGGCACTTAGGCATTATAATCTTTGGTAAATGTTTCTAGGTTTTTAAATGTTTAACATCATTGAGAGATTGACACATAATTGTGTAGACATAAGGCATTCGATGGGATGATTCAATACTCACATACACGGAGAATGATCACCAAGATCTAGATAATTAGCACTTCCATCATCTCACGCAGTTAACACAAGGAACTCTCCGACTCCTGCATCAGAGCTTCTAACTGGTATGAGGTGAGCCCTGGACATCGGGGTGCTTAAGATCTCCCCCAGGGGATTCCAATGTGCAGTTATGACTCTGAAGTCCTCTTCTAAAGTGAGATTTTGAATAACCGTGCAAATTTATAAAGGATGTCATGAGAAGGAAATGAGACAGAGCATGAAATGCACTTAGCAAGGGGCTGGGCACAGAGTAAATGCTCAGTGGACGTTAGCGGGCAATACTAACCTGACAGGAAGCCCGCGAGACACAGATGGCACAAGCATGTACGATGGTCTGCGGCTGTCCTGTTGTGTTATTGGGGAAGAGGTTGGACCATCCTCCCCGGGAATTGCTCTATCAATCTCAAGCACTGAAGGCCCGAGAGGAGACTGGAAAGCAGGCTCAAGCACGGGGCTCTGTCATTTACTAGCTCTGCTAATTCTGCAGTCAGTTATCCTCTCGGCACCTTCATCGGCTCCATGAGATGGGGATTCTGTGAGCTAGTGCACTGAAGCCTGAACTGACCTGAAGAGACGGGTCCCGTGCACTGGAGAGGCCTCAAGGAAATCAGATGCCTCCCACCATAAGTATGTCTTCAAGGAAACTGTGCACGGTGTGAGTGCCAGATTATTTTCTTTATGGCAGGAAGATTTAGGATCCTATCCTCCTTTCCTTCCCTTCCTCTACAACTAAACAACACAGGTGTCTGGGTCATAGCTCCTGCTAGCTCTTGCTAAGACCTGAGTGCCGGGCAGAAACAGTTTCAGAAAATGACCACCCTTCGTGTCCACGAATAGGCCCGGTCAATACACTTAGCCCCAGTGTGGAAATGCCAGAGCGAGGCAAAGTGACCCACAGTAAGGAAAGGCCTCTGCTCCCCTGGGCCACTGGTTTGCGATTCAGGGCTTTAAAGACTGAGCTGGACCTCTTAGTTGGAGATCAACTACCTGAATTAAAGAAAGCTGCAATTGGGTTTTGGATTAGAATGCTACGGACTGGGGGGCTTAAGCCATGGGCATTTGTTTTCTCACAGTTCTGGAGGCTAGAAGTCCAAGATCCAGGCAGAGTGGCTGGCAAGACTGCTTCCTGGTGAAGGTTCTCTTCCTGGCTCCGAAAGGACTTTTTCACTGTGTCCTCCCATGGAAAGCGGAGGAGAGGAGGGAGGGTGGGAGAGGGCACTGGAGCGAACCCTCTGGTGTCTCTCTTATTAGAGCATCAACCCTGGCATGAGGGCCCCACCCTCTTGACTTCATCTGACCTAAATATCACTCAAGAGCCCCATCTCCGAATACCATCACATGAGGTTAAGGCTTCAACAGCTGAATCTGGGGACAGGGCACATTCAGCCCATAGCAAGTTCCTATTAAATAGCTACTCTGCCAGATTCTCCTGCAAGATACAGACTGGGCTCCCAGCACAGAAAATAGAGCACACATACGTAGTTGATTTCTTTACAAATTTACTTTTAAAAATTAGCTCTGATTTCACCTGACCAATACATTTAGCATTTTCTAATCTGTAAAAATTTAAAATATCTATAAATGTTTGAGTAAAATCCATCGTGTACACCTACTTGCATAGGCAAATGAGGTAAATATAAAGGATGTTTATGGGAGGTGTTATTGTTTGTAAATGGTGGGAGAGAGCCCAGCATCTAAAAATACCCATTAATTAGGAAACAAGAAAAATTATGGCATGTTCATCAAATGGAAAAACCATGCAGCTCTTCAAAAGAAAACACAACTTTATGTACCAACGCAGAAAGAGACCCAGCTTTGTATTTTCAAGTAGATAGAGCACCTAACAATTAAAGACGAGGTGCAGGCATGACAAGAAATAATTACACAGGCAGGAGGAGGAAAGACACAAATCCTCTGCCAACCGCTAATGGTGTTCAGGGGGGAGGGAGTTTTTTCGTATATTACTGTTTCTCAGTGGGGAGCTGGTAAACGCTTGACCACGGCATCTCCGAAAGAAAAGCTCTGATTTTCAGTGTTTGCCCATTTGCAGGGTGTGAGTACCCCCAACCATGGCAGATCTCAACCAACGACCGCAGTGTCATGGGTGGGGCGGGGCGGGGCGGGGGAAGAGACAGGTGGTGGCACATCCCGATACAGGGTCTCTACCATCTCAACACAGCAGATGTAAAGAACCTTCCCAACACACATAACAGTGAAATGATTAGGAAGTAATGAGTTTTGAGTACTTATACCTTTTTAACCCACTGAGCCACCCAGGCGCCCTGAGTACTTATACCTTTTTAAAAAAATAACTTACATAATGGCAAGTTTATCGATCTTGATTTTTTTTTCTAATTTATTTATTAGAGAGAGAGAGAGAAAACACAGGCAGACAGAGAGGCAGGCAGAGGCAGAGGGAGAAGCAGGCTCCCTGCCGAGCAAGGAGCCCGATGCGGGACTCGATCCCAGGACGCCGGGATCATGACCCGAGCCGAAGGCAGCCGCCCAACCAACTGAGCCACCCAGGCATCCCTCGATCTTGATCTTTAACAGCAGTTATGCCTAACAACCAGATCTGGTTATTTCCTGAAAATTTAACCACAGGCTCTCCCAAGCCATGGCTCTGGCACATGACGGCATTCCTATACCATCTGTCCTTTACAACAAATGCGGAGGTGGATGGTTGTCTGAATGCTTTTTTACATGCAGTTTAAGATAAAAACAGAGGGATCCGATTCTTTGGCAGGAATCTAGCACTCTTCTAGCACCTGGCAGAGGCTGTAATGGAATGTTCCAGCAACTGACCCACTCTTTCTGAAAGGACTGTTGTGTGCCAGGTTTTGCAAAAAGGAATAGTTTATGAAGTACCTGCTATGTGCCCAAATATGGACTTTTTATACATATACAATATGCGTACACCTTAGAGCAGTATCGCCACTGCTGCCCTGAAACACTCTGACTGGGTAGCATGACTTGGGACTTTCGGATCCCGGACAGCCCTCTCAAACATCAAGGTATAGGAAGCCCTGGTGATGAGGGAGGAGGTTTTCCAGCTGCAGGTACCATGAGGAATGGCTGCAAGGAAGCTGAGGACAACACATGGGCTCAGGCTGGAGAAGCAAGGGATGGTATGTCATGAAGCAAGTGGGAGAGGGCTGGTGATGGTGCTCGGCGTTAGGAAGCACCGATAACCGTTCAGCTCTACAGATCTGCACCCTTTAGCCTTCTCAGCAATGCGGTGACATTCCAGGGAAGGCATTTATGATGGACTGAAACGTGTGCGCTCCCCCAGTTCCTACGGTGAAGCCTCATCCCCAGTGTGACAGTATGAGGACCGGGGGGGCCTTCAGGAGGTGATCAGGTCAAAACAGCAGGGCCCTTATGAGTGGGATTAGGGCCCTTATAAGAGACACCCCACTGAGCCCTCTTATCTTCTCTGCCACGGGGGGACACAGCCAGAAAGATGGCCATCTGTGAACGAGGAAGCGGGGTTCGCATCAGACCCCAAATCTGCTGACACCCCTGACTTTGGACTTCCCAGCCTAGGGAACTGTGAGAAGTAAATCTGTGTTATTTATAAGCCACTCTGTCTCTGGGATTCTGTGACAGCAGCCTGAATGGACTAGGATGGCATTATTACTCTCCGATCACAGGAGAAAACCCCGGGGCACGGATAATTTTGCTTTTGGTTTCTCTTTGTGATTTACTCAGCAAAGAGAGGAGAAAAACCATGAGATTCTTGTCAGAGCTACCCAGGAAACGGAATCACGTATAAGGAAAATAGTTGGGGTAGGAGGGGAAGATCTCAGGATGAGAGAGGTCGGGGGGAGCAAGTGTTCTTGCATTGAAGGTCAGCTTCCAGAAGCTTTACTTATATTAAACACACTCACTCTCCTGTGGGCTGTGCCCCGGGAGTGGGGGAGGGGGGTGAAGAAAGTGATGCCAGAGGAACTCTTCCAGAACTGTGGCTTTTGCTCAGGAGGGCGGGGGATGAGGAATCATGCCACGTTTTCAGGAAGCGGCTAGGAAAATGCTTTAGGGGCTCAGGGAAAGGAAACCCCCCCCACCACCAGCCCATCAGGTCCGGTCGGCGGGGGTCCCTCTCCTGGCTGCCTTGCTAGGGTACTACAGAGAACCCAGAGCCCCCGAAGACAACGTGATGGGGTAAGTGTCTGGGCCTGCGGATGGGCACTTCTGCAAAGCGTCTGAACAGGGTGCAGCCCCAGCGCCGAGATGAGAATTCGGCTCAGGGACAAGACATGGATGGGGATGTCGAAAAGGGAGAGCGCTGGCTTTCTCCGTACAGTCCCAAGGGAAGCTGTGTATTGTTTAAAAACCTCCCGGGCTGCTGGGTGATGCTGGACAGGCCCTGCAGCCTTCAGGCACCGGCCCCACCCCACCTAAGCTCCCAGCCTCCCTGCCGCCCCCGCGCTCTGTATCCCTCTGCCAGGAGCCTCGGCCACCATTTACTGAGTGCCCCCCGTTCACCAGGCATTTTCCATTCACTTCATCGTTCCAGCCACCCGCGGAGTCGGTACTGACACTCCCATCTTACCAGTGAAGAAAGTCAGGCAAAAAAAAAAAAAAAGGTGAAGGGATTTGTTTACTTAGGTGATCGCTGTCTGGCCACTGATGGGGTCAGAACATGGGCCCTTCACCACTCCCCATATACTGGGCACATTCTCTACAAGTCACACCTTCGACCAAACTAATGGCCCAAACTATGTGCTGTTCTCTATGCCTGGGCTGGGGGGCTCCTGCTCCGTTGGCCTGGAAGGTCCACCCCCACATCCTCACCCTCCAGTGCTCTTGGCTGATGCTTTTCTCACTGCAGGCAAGCAGGCCTCCCCCAGGCTCCTGAGGCTGTGGGCACACTCTCCCATCCCAGCACCCAGCAACGCTGCATTTTCCCCTAAGCTCCTCCTTTAAGTCTCTGGTGACCACGTGGGGCAGGGGGAATGGTGGTGCAAGCAGAGACCACACCTGATTTTAGCTTCTGGTCCTAGTGTAGGGCCCAATGCCAGGCACCTGCCACCTGCCGGGTGCTGTAAGACCCGGGGACGCGGACTGTTTCCCACCAGCAACTTTCCGACTTGTCTTCCATGTCCGGAAGGGTGGGAGTGACGAAAGCTGGAATTTATTTATTCACTCAACAAATATTTGAGAGCTTTCGCTGTGCTTGTAGGACTAAGCACCCCTCTTCCTTGCGCGGGTTAGCTCCTGAAACCACCTGCTTTCCCTGACACATTGTCCTCTCCCCGTCTTCAGACCGGCCGTGGCAATGAAGACTCTTCCTCGCGCTTGGAATCTGTCCGACTCCCCATCCTGGAACAGGTGGAGGAAGAATCTGCTTTTGAGAACTCCTGTGATTAGATTTTGGACCCATCGGATAAGCTAGGATAATCTCCCTGTTTCAAGGTCTGTGATTACAGCTGCAAAGTCTCTTTTGCCACATAACATCACAGAATCACAGGCTCCAAAGATTAGGGTATGGGCATCTTTCCGGGCCCCTTCTGCCTACTGCAACAGGCAGCAGTTGAATAATCAAAAGTGTCTATTTTCTAACATTGATGAAAAGTGTGGGGGCAGGTGGGTGGCTCAGCTGGTTAAGTGACTGCCTTTGGCTCAGGTCATGATCCTGGAGTCCCAGGATGGAGTCCCGTATCACGCTCTCTGCTCCGCGGGGAATCTGCTTCTTCCTCTGACCCTCCCTCCTCTTGTGTTCTCTTTTAGATAAATAGATAAAATCTTAAAAAAAGAAAAGAAAAGTGCAATGAAGAAAGGAAATCCTTTGGAGAAGATGGGCAAGTAAGCCCATCAGGGGAGAGGACAACTGAGCCCAGCACAGGAGGCTGTAACAGGAAGAGCGTCCAGGCAGGGGGCCCAGGCCCAGCGGTGAGAATGCATCTGGGCCACAGTCGGGAGGCCAGTGCGGCTGAAAGAGTGTGCAAGGAAGCCTAGGGGCCAGGGGCCTGGATGGGTAGCCACAAGCGGCCCAGGCCAACTCCCCTCCAGAGATGCTGCACTTTGCCACGATTTCTCTCTGGGCTCGTGGATCTCTACAAACCCTACACTCAGGCAGGAGAACCATGGGACCAGGAGCATGGCTCCAAAGCGTGTTAATGTGACACAGAGCTCCAAGAGCATGGAGGAAAGAATCCGATGGCATTCTGAAACAGCACACTCCAAGACTCTGATTTGAGCATCACTAGATTTTAGGGGCGAGGCCAGATGCCACAGGGTCAGGAATGGCCCAGAGATGGGTTCATCAGCCGAAGCTTGGAGAAGGTCTCCTGCCCAGGGAGGGTGGGGCATGACCACGTGAGAGCAACATGAACCATCTCCAGTCCTGCTCGGGACCTTGATTGTGCATGCTATTCTCTCTGGAATCCTGTTCTAGATCTCAGCATGAATGCTGATTTCCAGGTCTGCAGCTCAAATGCCATCCTCTTGGGAGAACCCTTCCCCAGACAAATAGCTCTTTCTAGAAGAATCCAATTCCCTCCTAGGCTTCCCAGCACATCACATTATGTCAGGGCTTCTCAAACTCAGAGGTGTCGATGTTTTAAGCTGGATGTTCTTTGTTACAGGGGACCCTCCTGTGCACTGTGGGGTGTTTGACTATACCCCTGGCTTTTACCCCGAAGTGCCAGGAGCATCTCCCTCACTGTGCCCACCAGATAAGGTCTCTGAACACTGTCGATGTACCCTTGGGAGCCAAATATCCCTGTTTTTTTTTTTTTTTAAGATTTTATTTATATATTTGACAAAGAGAGATCACAAGTAGGCAGAGAGGCAGGCAGAGAGAGAGAGAGAGGGAAGCAGGCTCCCCGCCAAGCAGAGAGCCCGATGCGGGACTCGATCCCAGGACCCTGAGATCATGACCTGAGCTGAAGGCAGCGGCTTAACCCACTGAGCCACCCAGGCGCCCCGCCAAATATTCCTGTTGATAGCCACTGCTCTAGGTTACTGTTTTCTTTCTTTCTTTTATTTTTTTAAAGGTTTTATTTATTTATTTGACAGACAGAGATCACAAGGAGGCAGAGAGGCAGGCAGAGAGAGGGGGGGAAGCAGGTTCCCTGCTGAGTAGAGAGCCCGATGCGGGGCTCGATCCCAAGGCCTGATCCGAAGGCAGAGGCTTTATTTAACCCACTGAGCCACCCAGGTGCCCCTAGGTTACTGTTTTCAAGACACTTAGCATCCTCCCAAGTTATCAATTTCATTCAACAACAATACTTATGCAATGCCTAATATACGCCAGGCATGATTTTAGGGACGGGAGATAAAGCAAGCAAATTAATAGACAGAAATTACTACCCTTGAGGAACTTGAATCCTCATGGAAAGAGACAGAAAATTAAAAAGAAAATGAGGGAAATTATCGCAGGTCGGATGGCAGTTACCACTACAGAGAAGCGTAAGGCAGGGAGAAGTGGCGGTGCTGGAGAGGCCCCCACGTTTAAACAGGTGTTCTCAAGCAACAGCAGAGAAGGCAGAATGGCTGGAGCTGGGCGGGTTCAGGGGCACACCGGCAGCATGTGAGAAGGGGGCTGCTTCTCCCCTACAATAAGAGATGACCTCCCACAAACAGGGCTCCTTTTGGTCTTGGTCTGTGGCAGCCCCTGGGCCTAGAACACTGCCTGGCAGGTCATAGCTGCTGGGTGCCTATGGACGATGTGTCCAGTGAATGAACAAATGGGACGGCTGGGTCTGGGGAGGGAGGGCTCAGGCCCAGATCTCTTCAACAGACAAAAGACAGGTTTACTATCAAAAGATGCTCAAGGGCCACAAGTGTCTTCCCTCTTTGAGAACCTCAAATATCAAAGGAAAGCACTAATATTTGACATCTATTGATCCAGAGATCATCCCACGCACTTTATAAAATATAATCTTATTTTGTCCTCAAAGCAATCCTGTGAGGTGGGAACTCTTCAAATGCCTGATACGATAAATAACGATTGTTAGCCACCCAGATATCATGAAGCTAGAACCCAAGGGAGCTGGCACTCAAACCCATGACTGTTTATCTCTATAACATATTGTCTTTTAAAAGGAAAAATGAAACAGGAGCTCCAGGAGCACAGGGTGACCAATGTGGGAGGAGGCCGGACACTTGCAGTCCTTTAGTCCATCTTTTAAATAGTGATGAAAGGCAGCTACTCCTATGGACTGAGCACCGACTACATGCCAAACCCTGTCTTGTATTATGTTCCGTGCTTCTCTCCCACTCCCACCCCCGCGTCCTCTGTGAGGTAGACATGTCCATCCCCGTCTCATATATGAACGGAGGCTCAGAGAATCAGCGACGTGCAGGGAACTGAGGGGGGCAAGACCCCAGAATAGAGTCTGGGATGTACTGTTCACTTTCTTTCACTTCGGTATCTATGTGGTTATCGGTAGAAGAGCGTGTGGATTTCTGCTGGGACCTTAGAAGGCAGAAGCAAGGCCAGAGGAGATTCTGGTTCAGGATATGAAGTGGACAAGCTCCGGGTAACTCTACTGAACCTTAGGAGAAGGGTAAGTGGAGTGAAGCAGCTGGAGGCAGGACGACTACGCAGACTTCCAGCCTGCCGAACTCCCTCCCAGCGGGGAGCATGGTCTTCTTCAATGACACTGACCTTGAGCAGGTCATGGCTTTGCACTGAGGTCCATCTGCTCAACATCTGCAATGCCTTGAACTCATGGTTCTCTGGGGTGGTGGGGGGCAGGACAGGCTACCCCCATGAAGGCTACCCCCACGTCCCACGTGTCCCCCTGGACATCTGTATTATGGTTGCATATGGATGTTCTAACTCTCTGAGCCCGGAACAAATACTACTTACAGAAACAAAACTAAGTCCTGGTTTTGCATGGTTATAGTGGTCACTGAGCCTGGAATACATATCAAGGCAAGAGGATACTTCTTACTCTTCGATCATCTGCCAAGAGATGTTCACCACTCCGGGAAAGCACCTCACAGACAGCACACAGCACTGGTAGAATCTAGGTCCCATTTTGCATTGGCAGCATTACACTGGAGACGATTCTACCCTGAAAATAGGCACAGAAGCCCCGGACCGCTCCACTGGCCGTCCACGGCCGCCAAGCCTCAACCATTACACATGAAGTTAATATTATTTTATAGTAAATTAATTTCCTTTAATTTCTTCTCTAAATTATAGCCATGGCACTATATTGATTTTTTTTGAAATTACATTTGTAGACAGTGCAATATAGGTAACCCTTGAATTTTATTCCACGATTGTAAAAAAGGCATTCAAAACATTTGCTACAAAAACGAGACAAGGGCTCCTGGCAGAATGAACAGAGGGCATTTTCATTATTTTTGTGGATGACCCGAAGTTGAGGACTCAAATGAAGTCAAATAAAATGAGACAGAGATTGGTCTAAATCAGATAAAACTCGATCAGAGATAAATATAAAGCCTGTGCTTTAGGGTCAATAAATCTAAGGCAGAGGCACAGAAAGGGGAACCTTTGGCTGAGCAGTCATTCAGGGCGCTTTTCAGCTGAACTCAAGTTCAATTTGAGCCTGATGAGCAAATGGCAATGAAAGTGTACTGGGAGGCCGCTTCTCAAACTTTAGCATGCATCAGAATCATGCAGGGAGCATGGCTCAAGATTTTACTTATTTGTCAGAGAGCGTATGAGTGCACAAGCAGGGGGAGCAGCAGAGGGAGAAGCAGGCCTCCCGCTGAGCAGGGAGTCTGATGCGGGGCTCGATCCCAGGACCCTGGGCTCATGACCTGAGCCAAAGGCAGACACACAACCAACTAAGCCACCCAGGTGCCCCAAAGGAGCATGTTTAGAGTAACACTGAGCTGGCCTCACCTCCAGAGATGCAGATGCACTTTCTCTGGGTTAGGGCCTAAAGCTGACCTTCTAAGCAGACATTCTGAATGATTCAGAAGAGTGGACTGAGTGTACAGCTGGAGGCATGAACCTCTGACGGTCTGATAACATCTGGAGCGTATCCTTCAGGTCAGAGCATGGCCCCCACAGAGCGAAGCTGGAGCTACCCAGAAACGGCCAACCAATCAGGATGGCGGAAGGTCTGGAAGCCATCTCCCATATAATTCCCTCATTCGGGAAGAAGGTTTTGGAGGGCTGGTGACTGGCTTTGGACACACAATGATACACAGGATGTTGACTTAGAAGGTGCAGTAAGAACAGGTCTCCATCCTTATACAAATACCGTACAAAGCAGTGAGGGAACCATTCCTTGAATGCCAAGCATCTTTCTCTGGGCTTATTCTACAAACTCTATTTCGGCTCTTCTGTGACACGAGCTTGGGATACAGAGCTCAAAAAGTGATAATCCTTGTCCCCAGAATTAGTGCAGGAGGGTTTTTTTTTTTCCTCTTTCTTTCCCTTCAACTCATTTCCATAGCTCTAGGATTGAGCGAGAGTGGGAGGTGCTGCTGGGTTGGACGGCTTCCCTTACTCTCGGACGTTCCAGGATCCCTAATACACCAATATGCAACTTGAAGCTCTAAGGGAAGGATACAGGGTGCAGATTTCTCAGCGTTATCAGTCCACAGTTTCTAAAGACACAGCGACATTTCCTGCAATGCCTTATGGAATCAGTCTAGAAAATGCCGGTCTGGGTTTATTGCAAGGTTGGCATTCAACTCTGAATCTCGATCATTCCAGGGACTCAAGTCACACTATGTTCATTCGTGGGATATGTAAACTCTTCTCCACTAAACTACAATCTTCTTAAAGGAAGATTCTTGGTAGCAGTCATTTTTTTTTAAAGATTTTATTTATTTATTTGACAGAGAGAGATCACAAGTAGGCAGAGAGGAAGGCAGAGAGAGTGGGGGAAGCAAGCTCCCTGCTGATCAGAGAGCCCGATGCGGGGCTCGATTCCAGGACCCTGAGATCATGACCTGAGCCGAAGGCAGAGGCTTAACCCACTGAGCCACCCAGGCGCCCCGTAGCACTCATTTTTAAAAAATCTTTTTCTACCCAGAATGTAAGCATTCAGGAGCAGGTGCTGAATGAATGAACTACACCTAAAGCTAGTTTCTCTGGATGCAATTATTACAGACAGAAATCATCCAGGGACGATATTCCTTCAGAGCATAAACAGTTTTTGGTTCTTGGGCCAAGAGACAAGGAGGGTTCTGGGAAATGGAGGGACTTGCCTAGGGCTACAGAAAACTGGACGCCAGGGGCACAGCAAAGGGTAGCTTGTATCCCACACTTGTGGTCAGCTCATGAGAGCTGTGCTTAGCAGTTCTCTGGCAAAAGTGGCCAGATGTAGGCTCCTTTTGAATCCCTGCCATGGAATCGCCATGGCGTCTGGCTTCTCCTTCTCCCCTTTTCTCCAGCCACAGAGGTGAGTCAGTCCTTGAACGTCCCCATTTTATTGTTCTGTGGATAAGGATTCCTAGAGAAATCCTTCCTCCCTCCCTGGAGAGCCAGGTCTCCATCTGTCAGTCTCTGGCCTACTTTGGAGACTGAAAGGAACGGGATACATTTTATTTTTAAACAGTTTCTTAAACCACATCCTCTGGTTAACATGATGTCCTTCAATTTGGGGAGGACGCATCTCATCCTTGAGTAACCTCTGGGATTGTACGTGAACACACCTCTCTGTAAGGCAGCCAGCTCCTTTCTCCTGGCTTGCCTTCCCTTACCCCATCAACTCCGGTCACCTGCTCCCTGTAGCTTTCCTTCCCCTTCTCTTCTTGGCTGGTATTTGTTTTTAAGATTTTCACCATCAACGTAGGAACTGAAGTGGGCTGAATCTTAATGAGGCCTGTCATAATCTTGTTTAAAAAAAAAAAAAGTCTTGCAAACTGCTGAATGCTGGTGAATGACAGCTTCCTGCACCTAGATGATGGATGGACAGAGTGGTCGGGGATGATCCCATCTCCGTGCGAGGCTGGGGGAGGTGCCCTTTAATTCCACCTGAACACTTATGGTGAGGGCCCTGAGCCAGACTGTGGCTTTAGCAGTTCCGTGAAGATGGAATCAAGTTGTACACAGCTCAGGTAAGAAGGGAGCGGCTCAGGTAGAAGATGGCGAGCAGATCTTCTCTAATCTTTTAGGCCCTGTGGGCTTTGTGCTAGCGGCCCGGGAAGGAAAACCAGGAAGAGGAAGGAGGAAGCTGGCTGGCTATTTCCAGGGGAATGTCTACCATGCAAGACACTTTGGGGAATTAATGAAGATAATGCAGAGTCAAGCATCTGCTCTCAAGACTGGTGGGTGCAGTTGAACTTGATAAATGGGGTCAAATCTAAATTACTTGCAAACAGTTGCCCAGCTAAGCTGTGGTCAGGAAGAGAAATAAATGCCACAACCACCTTCCTAATGCACTTTGGTCTATCAGGCTCTTGAAGCTACATTACCACCCAGGAGCCTCCACAAAGGGCTGGGGGGTGGGGTGGGGGGCTTATCATTCTCCATTCACAGAAAGAAACCCAAGGCTCAGAGAGCTGGAGTAGTGGTCCAAAAGGAACAAAGCCGAAAAGTGATACAGTTGCCTCTTGAAAGCAGATTTTTCAACTCAAACATCTTGTGCTTTTTTTTTTTTTTTTCCTCCTGGGGATTTTTAAAGGAAAACACAGCCAGGAAGCTGAAATATGAAGTAAAATCATCACTTTTTCTAAAATAATATGAAAAGGCAATCTTTTCCAGATATGGGAAAAAGAAAAAAAGGGCTAGGTGGCATTACATTTAAGGAAAAGCAAAGAAGCTTAGAGTTTTGTTTTGTTTTTCTGACCTGAAGGCTTTGAAGACCTTAGAAAACGTCATATAACCACCATTTTTCGAGCAGAGAATGGATTCCATTCCCTGAGAGGATGAGTGGCAGAAAAAACCCTAGAGGACAGAGACGGAGGTATACTGCGCCCTTGTTTTGTGGCTGTAAAGGCTGGCTTGTTGACCTTACCTTGTTAATTCCCCCATTCTAGGCACTGTTATCCTATCATACAAGGCAGAGAACGAGGAGGTGAACTCAAGGAGGTGAACCACCTTGGCCAAACCTATGTGGACATTTAGTGGCTGAATGGTGATTCCAGTGTGCGGATCTCCCAGCGTCTGCCCACCCCAAGCTGAAGGCTCAGTGCAGGGCTTTGCTGGAGAGACCCCTTCTCGGAGGCCTGCTGCGTGCTGGGATTTAGGGCAAGCGGGCGCCCTCACCGAAGAGTGCTCAATTTCCATGAGAATCTAAGTGTTGCATGACTCATGCGCCGAGGTGTGGTATAATTCTGAGTCTTAAAATAACAAATCCCCATCACGAAAGCCAGTGCATTCTGATGTCGCATAAATCCTTTCATAATGATCACTTGGAGTCACTGGCTTATTTAAATGGACACATCATTTCTAACAGGGCTTTCCTCAACGGCTCTGCACTTTAAGTACCAGTGAGCAAGGGAAGTAACTCACTGCCTTTGGCATTGCACGTGGGAACTAGAGGTCGTTTAGATCCTTGTCTGTCTCCTGACCTCGTGCTGAAGTCAAAAGGGAGAGGCAGGAGGGGACGTGTCCTTTTTGACATAATAAATTCCCCGTGTGCCCCATTTCTCTTCTGCTTGCAAACCCAGACTGATGACCAGTGTGTTTGGTTTACACAAAAAACCATAATCCCGATGTCTCGATGCAGTGTATCTGTGTGACATTGTCTATTATTATTCTGGGAGGAAGACAGACTCAACACACACCAGGTTTCCCTTCTCCCACCCAATGAACATGGGGGTCTCCAGCTTTGCAAGGGCCTGGAGGAGATGTGTTAGGAATCCTGGCTTTGGCAGAAGATCAACATGGCCTGATAATTTGCTGACCAAAGGAAAGTACAGGGTTGGGGGGGGGTTGGGGGCACATCTTATCGGCCCCACAGTGGGTTCTTAAAGGTCCAGCCTCAAGTGCACTGAGAAAGCCCCCGGGAGGGTTTGCTGGGAGGTGAAACAGAGTGCCACCTTTCAGAGCAGACCCTTCTGTTCCAGAAACATCCTGGAGGCTTTCTTAGGGGGCCAAAACCCAGGCCCCTCTCCAGATGCTTCAAAGACAGAGTCCACGTTTGATGGTGTTCTTGATCCTGAAACCACTGAAGTTCAAGCGAGGGAGGTTAGTCATTAACAAGGCAGCCTGCTTACTGATCAGACTAGAGCCTCAACCTCCCTCAGTGTGAGTTTCCGGTGTTCAAAGTAGAGGTAAGAATAGCACCTGCCTGGTGGGTTAGTGTGAGGATCAAACAAGATTAACATCCAGAAAGCTCCCGGTACCTACTCGGCTGGGACGCTGAGACACTGCCTTAGCCATTATTAAGATACGTCTAGACTGGCTAACGGAGAGCCACTGTGCAGAACGGCCTGGCTCCTCTCGGGGGCTGCTCAGACTTCCTCACCGTCCAGCAACTCAGGCATTAGTGCCCAGCACAGCTGGTGGCCCTGGGGTGAGCCTCCAGGACGTGTGCGGAAGGTTGCTGGTTCAAAATCTTCTGCCGCAACCCCTCCGGGCTGTTAAGTCTGGAAGGTGTCACAGGAAACAATTCTATAGATAAGGCGTGCCTGGATGTTCTGGCGAATGTCAGCTAAGGCATGTCCCCCATCTCAAAGGATGGTCTTCACGGTGCTCCTTGATTGGCATCTGTCTGGCTCCTCAGGACATTGACTCTGAACCTTTCTTTCCTTGTTCTCCTCCAGCTTTGACCCCACTTTGATCCCATGTCTGAACTTTTACCTCTGGAAGCTTGACTGTCTTCCATTTTCCCTTTGGCCTCTGGGGCCTCTGTATTTGCACCTGACCTCTCTGGAGTCTTACCCTCAGCTCTCAGCGTTGACTTTAGGCTGGCCTTAGGCTCCAGGACTTATGGGTGGCCCCATCCCCAGAAACCCACCCCACCCCAGGACGGCTAGTCTCAGATGCCAGGTTCCAGTCCTTCTGGGCCTGACCAAACCTACTGCTCCCTGAGCTCCAAGTTCCAGACCCGACACAGATCACACGTCTGCATCCTTTGAGAACAGGCTGCCAAAGCAGTGGCAAAGAGGATGATGAAGGGGAAAGCGCAGAAGGATCCAGAAGCACGGTGAAACACAAGCACTGGCAGGCCAGAGCTTAAGGAGAGGGAGGCTGCTCTCGTTTCATATCGATATGCTCTGTGAGGTCATGGGTCGTATGTGGCCCACGTGGCACAGGGAGGGTCTAGGACATCCTAACTACTCCAGACACAGTTGCTGAGTATGGAATGAATGAATGAATGAATGAATGATATCATTAACAGAGATGCTTTTGCCACTGAGATAGTAGAAGTTACGTCACTTCCGACCAGAGACTTTCAGAGTCAACAGGACATCTGCTACTTTCCCCCCTGTACAAGGAAGTTTGAATCCGGATGAATCCTTAATGCCTATGGTGAGCACAGACCAGCGAGCCTAACACGGACACGGAATGTGAAGAAAATGTGGTGCTGAGAAGCGGAGACATCTGACAACACAGTGGTTCTTTGTCACGGCAGAACCTTCTCTCTATCAGTAGGGCCAAGGAACCTACAGTCATATTCCTAAAAAAGCCCAATGGGATCTAGGTCTGAAGATTAGTCAGGAGAAAGGCTTGTTGGTGAGATTGCCATTGCCAGCAGGGTTTGACAGCTCTGTGCTTGTAGGGGCGGCTCTAAGAAAGAACTGGAAGGTCAGTCGCATACGTACCGTCCGATGCAGAATTCAGGCAGCCAGGTGGCCTCCTCTTGTGCTTTGCCTGCCTCCTCCCTCAGAGGAAGGAGCACTGAGCCCTCATGTCATCTTCCAAAACACCCACCACGCACACGCCACACTCATGATTTACCTGTGTTGTAGCCCCTTCCGAGTGCAGGCCAAGGTCGGTGATTTTTCCACAGGTTTCCCAGGTACCAGTCACTTTGGTTCTCGACCAAGCCCAGGACTTGCTGACCTGGAAAGTACAGAGAAAGCAAAGGTCTTAGAAGAAGCCAGGCTGCGTATGCGAGTGAGCGCCGAGCTGGAGATAAGTCACGGCGGGTCATCACCATCGAAGCTTTCGTTAGCAAGTGCCAGGCCCCGATCTCTGTGCTTCACTTGTAGGACCATCTTTACTTCTCACACTTGGCCAGCCCCGTCACCTGGAGGCAGCCCAGGGTAACTAATTACCTTGCCCAAGTTCACCCAGTTCCTCTGCGATCAAGCCAGAAGCCCCAACCGACCAAGCAACAATCAGTCCAACCATCCCTTAAGTCAAGCAACGCCTCTGTGCTGACTGGCACGCTTCAAATTCCAGCGGCAAGAGTCCCCACCAGACGCTAGTTCGCTGGCTTTCTGGCCGTCCGCAGAGACTACCTGCTGCCAACAGAGGGAAGACCTGCCCTTGGTGCGGGAGATGGAGGCTCACAGACAAGAGCCCCCTTCTGGCTGCAGCTCCCCCCACCCCCCACCCCCAGTGTTCTTCCTCTCATACCCACTTGATCTTGAGCTGCGTGTCTGGTGCACCAGGGCCAACAGCACAGGTGAGCCAGGCCTCTTAGTAACGGCAGCATCATAGGTGAATCGGTCCTCCTCTCCAGCTCTTAGAGCATCCTGCTCCTGGGACTCCGGGCCTTCTACGTAGGGCCAGCAGGGCTTCAGATCCTGCTGCCTTCCATGAGACAACCCTATCACCCCACTTGCAGAAGACATTCCTTTGGACCTACAATCAACTGTTTTATAGACCAGGAACCTGAGGTTCACCAGGACTGTGATGCGCATGATTATGGGGGAGCCGACACATAGTTCCAGTATTTATCTGACACCCAGATTCCTTCCACTGTCTCGGTGCAGTCTCGCTTACCTTGACTACAAGCATTGGAGGCAGGAATTAAAAAAAAAATTCACATGTTATAGGAAAAGAAACTGAGGCGTGGATAGTCTAACTTGCGAAGTGTCCCCATGACTCATAATCACTGTCTTCTGCAGCTAACCGATGCCTTCTGGGGCTAAAATCTTTATATTATTGGCCAATCTGAGAAATACAGACCTTTCTGATCAAATGAAAGTCCCGCAACATGTTAAGAAAAACAGAGCGGTTCTCCCGGTACCCCATGCTGCGTGATATAGAACCTCCCTGGCATGATGGCAGCTCCCTGAAATGATGCTGTGCGGGTCTGGTGTAATTTATTTGATCAATTTATTGAGCTCCTATCTAAATCATCACCCCAGCACAAATACATAAATTAGATGCATGGGAAAAATACTACCATCCACTTTGTCGTTGTATACGATCACATTCATACCGTGTAGAATCCCTCAGAAAAACCCATCACCAACTCAGGACGGGCAAGAGCGGATCAGTTCCACTGTGACAAGCTTGCGACACTCACAGAACATGGTGAGATCTGAAAGGCAGGTTGTCCTGAGCTGAGAGAGCCGTGTGCCTGGTCTGGAGACCGGGACCTCATTCGAGAGCTCATGTGATGATCTTGACGGAGGCTGGGGGGGTGGGGCAGAGGGCGGCAGAGTCCTCAGGGGAGCTGGTTCACCATGACCAAAGACCCCAGGCTCGATATAATGGAGATATAACGTGCTCAGAAATGACAAGAGGGGAATGGTCTTTCACTGAATTTAGGGTGGTCACCGGAATTTCAGGTAAGGTCCTCTTCAGCCACCTGGAAGTCCAAATTCTGTGCTCTGGCGTTTCATGCATTATGGTCGGCCCTGATCTACCTCCTCAGAAGCTTTCTCTACATAGCCACACTTCATTCCTGCCGCAAGAAATGGTGCAGTTCGGTTGTTTGCGTTCTTCCTTCTGGCTCTTGCTCCTACAGCTCTTGCTTGGCAGGAAGTGCCCTTACCCTTGGCCAATCCCTGCCCGGAATCCTTTCCAGTGTGTCTCCAGCCTGAAGCCAGCTATGAACACCCCTGAGTGTAAACCTTTCCCTTGGCTCACCCCTGAGGCAGGAGTCGGCTCTGCCTAGCACTCCTGGCACTTTTGGCCATCAGCTGACTTACACCCGGTCAAGGACAGATGGGTGACACGCAGGCACGCCCACACCACATGTGTAAAAATAGCCACCCCTCCACTGGTCCAAGGGCAAAGGCTGTGCATCAACACTAACAGGCGCTGATAAATGTCTGTTAAGTCCATGACATCTGGTGGGTAACCCTCCCCCGACGCGGAGCCCCATAACACTAGTGTGTGTGTTAGTATCCCCGCATTTTCAAAGCTGCAGAGCATCTGCCCTCCCCTCATTCACCAAGATCCACACGTTCTCCCAGAATTCTTATTTAGAAGTGTCAAGGCATGAGAGAATTAACAGAGGATATAAACGCCCCATTCCCAGATACCGAACCAATTTATTGGTAAAAAAAAAAAAAAAAAAAAACAAAACCAAAACAAAACAAAACACAACAAAAACGAGCAAAATGTCACCTATTATTGCAAGTTAGAGGACTTACTGTAGCTATTCATGCCAAAACCCCGATCACAGTTCAGTAAAGTTCTAGAAGGACCTAACTGTTGTCTTAGATGACGTCCAAAGAAACCCTCATAGATGGGCCTGCTCTCTTTCCGAGGCTTCTGGATGAGCTCGGATGATGCTAGTTAAGTAGCCACCACTTACACAGCACTCAATACTTTCCAGCCCCTGATGCACCAAACGGGGCAGGGTCTTCCCAAGCCCACTTGCAGAACCCAGCTACCATTTTAATCATCGGCAGAGCAGCTAACGGATCTGTCTAAAAAAGCAAAACAAAGGCTTGGAAGCTGTTTACCAATTTGCATTTCTTCAACCAATGCGTACTAAAATTACCGCTATCCTGTTGCTAATGAAGGATTTTTTTTTTTTTAAACCTTATAAGAGGGCTGGGGTGTGCAAAAGAGTTGTTTGCAGCCATCGTGACCAATGCAACCCAGGTGCAGACTGAGAGCAGGGGAGTTTGGAGAAGAGGACTTGAAGTTCACTATGCGTCTCACTCTTCCTCTGGAGACCGAGACCTTGAGCTCAAACTTCAGCAGAGCAGCGGGCGATGCGCCGGGGGCTGTTACTCCCCCTCTGCAGTTTCCCTGTAAGGGTGAGGAAAACGCCAGACCCGCCAGACAGAGCTGAGTGGGAGGAGGTGTCGATTTTGGTGAACGAGGGGAGAGCAAAATGCTCTTTCTGAAGCTTCCAGGTGAGCCCGGGTGATGCTGGTTAAAACTAGCTATCACTCATACAATGCTGGATGCCTTTCAGGCCCTGGCAGAGGGAATAGGATTCTGGCCATTGGGTCTAGACATCTGCATCACAAAAGAGCCAGGTAATTGGAAAGCACTTCAAAGTCAGAGAATTATTGATCCAGGTCTGGAAGCTCTGCCCCTGCTATAGTAGGGGGTGAGGCTCATTGTGGGGTTCCCTAGCACACAATAAGCTATGATGGCATCTAAATCTTGCCCACAGACCAGCAGAACTCAGTGGCAGCCTCCTGTGTTATGCTTCTTGAGGACAGAGAAGTGATGAAGAAAAGGAATGCCAGAGCCGGACTGTCCAGGTTCAAATCCTGGCTCCTCATCTTTTTAGCTGTGTGACCTCAAACAAGTTACCTAACCTCTCAGTGCCTAAGAGTTCATTCACTTATAAAGGGAAGTTAAAACACAGGACATATCTTAGAATTAACTTTTTTCTCTTGAGGCACAAGTTAATTTTGTGTTTTGTGCTTATTCAAATGTTACCACTAACAATGCCTGGAAAACCAGTACAATGTTGAGTAGGTATTTGATCTTACCATTACACCCAGAATTCCCCGGCCCCCTCTTCTGTCCCATTGGCCTGGATTCAGGCATCTACGGCTTCATCCATCTCCCTCGATCCTTCTTTGGCTGACCCGATCCTTATTCTGCCTAGACGCTGCTTTAGTTTCTCATGGGCTGAGGGTCTGCTGTGTCAGAGACCACACAACAGACTACGGAATCAAAGACAAATAAAACACGGTCATTGCCGCAGAGGCAGCTGAAAGAGGAGAAAGATAAACAATTATGAAGCAGCATGGTCCTTGTGGTGGCAGAAATACTGAGAAGTCGGAGGAATGGAGGACAGGGAATCATGGGAGGCGGGGGATGGTGGGGGATGCTGGCTGGGCTTACTGTCTCCTCTGCTGCATGATGATGGCCTCCACCTGCCCGGTCCACACAGCCTTCCACACTCCCAGGATCATCCTTTCCAGCCCTGCCAACCCCAGCTCATAAGCCAGGTGGCATCTGGTCTCCAGTGGTTCATGGCCAAAACTTTAGCCTGGACGATGCGAGCCCAGGAGGCCTGCTGTCCCATTAAGATGTCAAGTCTCAGGGGACTCCTCTTTGCCGGAGGTGCAGAGGAGGACACGGGCTGCTGGCATGCTGTCTCCCTCAGCATTCTGCACTGTCTCGTCTTCTTAGGAGTTATTACAATAAAACACCGTGACTAACAGAAAAGGCTTTGTCATTGTTTTCTGTGCGGCCCTGCGGTTATGATTAAGTGTGCTGCTCCCCGTCTTCCTTACTCCAGGCACAAGTTAACTTATGAAAATGAAGCTGTCTTCTTTGCTTATTCATACATCACCACTAACAGTCAGACAAGAGCGAACAAGCTTGCTATTCTGCTGGGGCCCGGGTGTCGGTGTCACCAGCCCGCAGACGGATGGCTCCAGGCTGGGAACTCCCCTCACTCCTTCCCTCCCTCTGCGGCTTCAGGCTGGAGGCAGAGCTCTGTTCAGGAGGTGAGGCCCCAGGAGCAGGGCATGGTGACGCTTCCATGGGGTACGAGGGGCACGGACAGGCCAGGCCACCAGGTGGGAGGGAGGCAGGATGGTAAATTGGAAAAGCAAAGGGATTGCAACCCAGGCTAAGGAAGGTTCCAGCCCTGGTTCTGCAGGGCTTGGCCAGGGTCTTTTTCTGAGCCTTTTTTTGTTTTTCCTACTATAAAAAGGCAAGAACAGAATCCATCTCCTGTCTCCAAGAACGGATGTGCAGATCACATATGCAGATCGAGTACGTGGGTCCTGGTAGGTGCTTACCGGAGGCATTGCTCTCCCCCCCACGTCCAGTAGTGATGGTCACTTTGCACATGGTGTCTGAGACGTCCCAGCAAATGTGGTCTTACCACCCCACCCCGTCCTGCTAGCCATAGTCCCAACCCCCTGAGCCTTTCTGAAGCCATCAGCTTCTGTGACACTAGTCTCTTGGCTGTTTTCCCCCCTCTGAACATTCTTTCCCTGCCTCCCCTTAATGCTGGTGCTCCCCAACTCCTGTCCTTAGCCCCATTTTCTTCTTCTTCTACAGTCTCTCTCTGGATGACAGGTGGCCTCAAATACCACTGACAGGAAGTCATCCCCCATCTCAACCCAGCTCAGATGACTTCCCAGAGCTTCTACTCTTAAATCCTTGCTCTTCACATCCTTGCCATAACCAAATCCCACTGATTTTATCCACTGTTTCTTTTTTTTTTGAAGATTTTATTTATTTATTTGACAGACAGAGATCACAAGCAGGCAGAGAGAGAGGAGGAAGCAGGCTCCCCGCTGAGCAGAGAGCCCGATGCGGGGCTTGATCCTAGGACCCTAGGATCATGACCCGAGCCGAAGGCAGAGGCTTTAACCCACTGAGCCACCCAGGCGCCCCTATCCACTGTTTCTTAAACCCGTCCTCTGCCATGCTCTATCAGCCTCTCCATCTCCTTCCTAGATGGCTTGGCAGATCACACTGGATCACCTTTCCTTCTGGGGAGCCTTGCCATTCCATTCTGCCTACGCAGAAATACTTTGAAAGTGCAAATCTGATCATTTTGCTTCCTTGATTAAAAAGCTTAATGCTCCAGGGCCCAGCAGAGTGTGGATAGATGGATGAAGAATAAGTATTATCTATCATCGACCATCCCGGCCCATCTGGAACTGGTGAACTCTTTCTGAATGGGATGGAAGTGGATGCTTACAGGTTAACCTCTCCAGGTAAACACCAGGAACGGGTAGTTATAGCTCTGATCGCAGCTGCTCCTGGGGCTGTCTCCTTATCCCCACCCTCAGGAAAGCCCCTGGATGCACAGAGAGAGTCTGCCAACCACTGCTGCATATCAAATCAGTTCCGCTCACACCAGCAGGGGCATATTAAAATGTTATAACCAGGGGCTGTCCGGAGTATCAGCAGAGAAAGCAACATGACTTCCCAACCTCATATTTATTCTAATAAGCTACTTTAAAATAGGAAAGCCTTTAATAGTACCATTCAGGGCATGTCTGGGTGCAGGATGGCTAATAATAAGGAAAACATACAGGATCACATTACCGTCTACTAAACCTTCCCTAAGAACGGCTGCGCGCCCACCCCAGGTGCCCCCGGCCAGTGGGTGCGGAAGGATTAAGCATCCGCTTAGAAGATGCCACACAAAAGGGTATTTAAGCAACCTGAATGGGTTGCAAAGGGCCATTTCTGAACCCGCACATTTCACAGATCCTACAGCCTCAGTTTAGCTCTGCTAAATGCACTCGGGGATCACAGACACTCACTGGCACAGCGACGGTCTGAGGACTCACTCTGGGACCGCCTGGTCTTATGGGTGGAGCCCAGAGAAGGGGAGCATGGGGTTTAGGGACACACCACCAAATGCTGGGACTGCCCCCCTGAGTCTATGCTGGCTATGTTCCCCATGCACGAGCTTCTCCAACTTGACCACCTAGTCTTTCCTGGAACGTGAATGGTAATTCTCACCTGGTTCAAATTCTAGCTCACCTGCACTGGAATGGTCATCTTGGGTAAAGTCTTTGTTCCTCAGTTCCCTCCCCTGGAAAATGGTAAAGGTTTTCTATTTCATGGGGCTCCACTGAAGCCCTCGAGCAGGTTTCTGTGTCTCACGTTCATGACCTTGAGTTGGAACCCATGTGCTCTAGTTGAAAAGGTCCTTCCGTCAACCATTTGGTTGCCTTGGGGGTGCGTGATGAAGCTTGATTCATTGTTCAGGCAACCTCGATCTCATTTAGAGATAAAGACCCCATCCTTGCTGACCTCGATAGCTGAGGGATAATCCCTTCTAAGAGGAATTAGAATCTGTGTCACTCCAGAAGGTAGAATTAGGCTGAACGAGTGAAGATTGGAAGAAGATAGATTTTGCTTCTTAGAAGCAAGACTGTGAGAGTTCCATTAGAGTTCACCAAGACGGAAACAAGCTGCCTTTCTAGCTTCTGAATACTGGCTGGTTCTGGGAGGGGCTGCACGATTCTGCCCTCACCCAGCAGGTATACACCGAGATCCCACTGTGCAAGGGCTCTGTGCCAACTGCTGGAGACATGGCACTGCAGGAAACAGACCCAGTCCCTGCAGTCTGGATTTTATGATCTCTACAAAAAGCTTCTCAAATGGGATCACTATCATCTGCCAGGCCCTACCCCTAACCTCCCTGAAGCATATTCTCCTGGTGGGGAGGCCTGGGGATTTCTTGGCAAAGACACCCCCATTAATTCTCATGCATGACAGGTTTGGGGACCTTTGGAGAGGGAGGTCACTCAGCAGGCATGCTGGGGGAGGGGGATTTCTGCATCAGACTGGATGGCCTCAAAGCTCCCTTCCGACCCGATTGTGAGCGGTCTTTACTGTAAGCCCCAACGAGCTTTCTCAGCATCTCCCCTCCTGCTTTACTGTCCGCGTGCTCATTCTTCCTCCACCTGTACTGTATCTGTGTGCACCCAGCCTCCCAGTGATGGGGGCCCCTGTTCCTCAGGGCAGCCCCCTTTTGGGGGGCATTCTGCCCAGGCACTGGGATATGAGCTCTCCATGCACTGTCTCTGAGTACCTTACAACCCCATGAGGGGAGCACTGTGCTTATCTGTATCATTTGGAAGGGAAACCAAGGTTTAGAGGAGTTACATCACTTGTCAAGGACCAGTGGCTGGGACCACAGAGGCTGGGCTGTGTTCACATCTCTCTGTGCAAAAGCCTGCATTTCCATACCTACACTCAGCGTTAGGAACAATCTGCAAGGCATCTCCCTCCCCAAGTGCCACGACTGTGGGCAAGGCTCCAAAATAAGAGAGAGTGGGTAGAAAGTCTGGCCAAGGCATATTTGACCCGCACAGCTGTTCCTGCCCACACGGCCCAGAATCCTGCAGAATCTCTGATGTCCATCAGGTGCTCTGAGACTAATTTCCTTCAGCATCAATCCCAGGGCGCTGAGCTGAGAGCACTTCCTACCCAAGGGCATCTAGGGAGAACAGAAGGACACCCCGAGGCTCAGAAAAGAGTCTACAGTCCAATAAAGGTCCAGGTAACGATCCATCTGCCAGGAAGTAAGAACAAGTCCCCCCACCCCCCTGCCCCCGACCCTCTCAAGTCAGTCCCATATGGGCCCACATTAACTTAATTTACAGTTTAAAAAACTCCTGCTCGATCTCAAATAATGATTTCTCTCTTCTTCCTTCCCTGATCTTTGGTCTTTGGAAATGGGAAAAACTAAAAAGGAACACGGGGCCAGCCATTGGGCTCTCTTCCAAGGCTGTTCTTATCACACTGATTCCCAGGAAGCCTGGCTGCTGTCCCCTCTCAGATGAGGCCTCGGCCAGGGGAGCAGCACTGGCCCGGATCCAGCTACAACCTCCATCCGTGGACTCCTTGGATCTTGTTTGGAAAACATGATTTGTTGGCATCTTTCAGATACTTCATTTAGGGATGCTCCTTTGGCTCACTAGTAACAACACCTAGGAGAAATCATCTCACTCTTCCTATTGGGCCTGTAGGAAAAAGCACTTATCTGTAGGATTCTAAGGCCACCACAAAAGCTCTGGGTTTTCCAATTATAGTTGACTCTTGAACAGCATGGGTTTGAACATGCAAGTCCACTTATGAGAGGATTTTTTTTTATAAATACAGTATAGTAAATGTATTTTCTCTTCTGATTTTAACATTTCCTTTTCTCTAGTTTGCTTGCTTGTAAGAATACAGGATAGAATGCATGTAACATACAAAAACACATGCTAATCACTTATTCACATGATCAGTAATTCTTCCAGGCAATAAGTAGGTAAGTTTTGGGGGAGCCAAAGTTATATGTAGATTTTTCAACTGAGCAGGGTGGGGGAGGATGTTGGTGCTGCTAGCCCATCATTATTCAATTCAATCCCATCAAAAGTCAACTGTATTAACTACGCAACCTGGACCAAAACTACTTGATTTTTGAGCTTTAGTT
Organism: Taxidea taxus jeffersonii; assembly: GCA_003697995.1. NCBI lineage: Eukaryota > Metazoa > Chordata > Mammalia > Carnivora > Mustelidae > Taxidea > Taxidea taxus. The sequence continues at coordinate 35,176 of RCUC01063906.1, forward strand.
TTTATTTCTTTAAAATAGTGATCCGAAGGGGCACCCCAGTGTTTATAGCAGCACTGTCCACAATAGCTAAACTATGGAAAGAGGCCAGATGTCTACCTGAAAGATGAATGGATAAAGAAGATGTGGTGTGTATATATATACATACATACACACACACACACACACACACACACACACATATATATATATACAATGGAATATTACTCAGCCATCAAAAAGAATGAAATCTCACCATTTGCAATGACATGGATGGAACTAGAGGGTATTATGTTGAGTGAACCAAGTCTCAGAGAAAGACAAATACTGTATGATTTCACTCATATGTGGAACATAGGGGAAGGGAAGGAAAAATAAGATAAAAATACAAAGGGAGGCAAAGTATAAGAGACTCTTGACTACAGGGAACAAACTGAGGGTTGCCAGAGAGGAGGTGGATAAGGGGATGGGGAAAATGGGCGACGGGCACTAAGGAGGGCCCCTAATGGACTATGAGCACTGGGTGTTATATGTAACTGCTGAATCATTAAATTCTGCCCCTGAAACTAATACTACAACATATATTAAATAAATTGAATTTTAATAAATAAGAAAATAAAGTGGATGATGGTAAAAGTCATCCTGTTTCTATCATGTGGTGTTTTTTTTTTTTATTGTACTTTTTCTTCCCCAGTAACATATAATGTATTAGTTGTTTCAGGGGTACAGGTCTGTGAATCATCAGTCTTACAAAATTGTCTCCCTCTCTGGTTTCATCTTGTTTAATTTTTCTCTCTCTTCCCCATGAGCCTCTGTCTTCTTTCTCAGATTCCTCATATCAGTGAGATCATATGATAATTGTCTTTCTCTGATTGACTTACTTCACTTAGCATACTACTCTCTAGTTCCACCCACATTGTTGCAAATGGCAAGATGTTCTTTTTTGATGGCTGCAGAATATTCCGTTATATATATACACCATATCTTCTTAACCCACTTTTCTGTTGATGGACATCTAGGCTCCTTCCATAGTTTGGCTACTGTGGACATTGCTGCTATAAATATTGGGGTGTATGTGTCCCTTCAGATCACTACATTTGTATCTTTAGGGTAAATACCCAGTAGTGCAATTGCTGGGTCATAAGGTAGCTCTATTTTCAATTTTTTGAGGAACCTCCATCCGGTTTTCCAGAGTGGCTACATCAGCTTGCATTCCCACCAACAGTGCAGGAGGGTTCCCCTTTCTCCGCATCCTTGCAACTTCTGTCATTTCCTGACTGGTTAATTTTAGCCATTCTGACTGGTGTGAGGTGGTGTCTTACCGTGGTTTTGATTTGTATTTCTCTGCTGCGGAGTGATATGAAGCACTTTTTCATGTGTCTGTTGGCCATCTGGATGTCTTCTTTGCAGAAATGTCTGTTCATGTCTTCTGCCCATTTCTTGATTGGATTATTTGTTCTTTGGGTGTTGAGTTTGCTAAGCTCTTTATAGATTTTGGATACTAGCCCTTTATCTGATATGTCATTTGCAAGTATCTTCTCCCATTCTGTCAGCTGTCTTTGGTTTTGTTGACTGCTTTCTTTGCTGTGCAAAAGGTTTTGATGTTGATGAAGTCCCAATAGTTTACTTTTGCCCTTGCTTCCCTCGCCTTTGGCGATGTTTCTAGGAAGAAGTTGCTGCGGCTGAGGTCAAAAAAACTGCTGCCTGTGTTCTCCTCAAGGATTTTGATGGATTCATGTCTCACATTTAGGTCTTTCATGTGGTTATTTTAAGAGTAAAATAGAAATGTTGTAAACTCGGGACGCCTGGGTGGCTCAGTTAGTTAAGCGGCTGCCTTCGGCTCAGGTCATGATCCCAGCGTCCTGGGATCGAGTCCCACATCGGGCTCCTTGCTTGGCAGGGAGCCTGCTCCTCCCTCTGCCTCTGCCTGCCTCTCTGTCTGCCTGTGCTCGCTCTCTCTCTCTCTCTCTCTAACAAATAAATAAATAAATAAAAATGTTGTAAACTCTAAACTACTGTTCGACTTCAAGTGTTACCATTATTAGCAAACATTTCCTGGTAAAATGAGGTATTTTTTCCCTCATTTTAATATTCCCAAGATTACAGCATTATTACTTGCTGATACTCTACGTGTATGGAGGCCAGACACTGAGCAAACTTTATTCTTGGAATATGGCCTGGAAGGTGGAAGTTGCCAACAGAGGCCTCGGTGTGTCTGAGCAGCAGTCAGGAAGCTTAAGGACCAAATCTATCTTCTTAAAGCTGGTCCTTGGACAGATTACAGAGGTGGAGGGATGCTCATTCAATCAAAGAGGACAGAGAGGAAGTTTGGAACATAGATACAAAGATAATGAAGGATCACCAGTCTGGACTACTCAGTACCAGGTTAATGAAACTTCCAATTTTGAAGAACTCTGTCACTGCCATGAGGTCAATCACCCATCCGCTTAGCAAATGCTTATTGAATACATATTAGTTAAGCACCAGGCTGGGCTATGGGGATGCAACGGCAGGCGAATTGTGAGATGGTCCCCGCCCTCAGTGCAGTTTAGGAGGTATGAGTTTTCTAGGGCTGCTGTAACAAGTACCACAGACGGGGTGGCTGAAAGGCCAGAATTTATTTGGAAGTCCCAGACTGAGACTTTGGCAGGGTCGTTTCTTCTGAGTCTTTGCTCCTTGGCTTGTAAATAACCGCCTTCTCCCTGTGTCTTCACATGGTCCCTCTGTGTGTCCTAATTTCTTCTTATATGGACACCAGTCCTATCACATGAGGGCCCATCCTACTGTCCTCATTTCATCACCTGTCTAAAAACCCTCTCTCCAGGGGCACCTGGGTGGCTCAGTGGGTTAAAGCCTCTGCCTTCGGCTCAGGCCATGATCCCAGGGTCCTTCCCAGGGTCCTGGGATCGAGCCCCACATCGGGCTCTCTGCTCAGCAGGGAGCCTGCTTCCTCCTCTCTCTCTCTCTCTCTCTGCCTACTTGTGATCTCTGTCTGTCAAATAAATAAATAAAATCTTTAAATAAAAATGCTCTTTCCAAAGGCAATCACATTCTGAGATATTGGGGGTTAGGACTTTGACATATGAATTTTGGGAGAGATAATTCAGCCCGTGACACAGGGCAAGGTTGCTAAATAGTCACACCAACAAGAGTGGCACTGTGACCCTGAAGGGCTGGGGGAGGTGAGGTCAGAGGTCAGAGTGCTGCCAGGGACTGTAAGAGGGGAAGTCAGTCAAGGAGGTCATCTGAGGAAAGAAGGATCTGATCATGTTCTGAAGGAAGATGGGAAGAGTACCAAGGCAGGGGGACAGTGTATGTTAAGACCCTGCAGTGGGAAGCTTGACAAGAATGAAGGACACGGTGTCGTGGAAAGATACCTGGTCTCTGTCCCTTGGAATTTCCTGAGTGGTAAGGGTGACAGGAGCATCTTTTGTTGTAATGAGGGGACTCCTGGTGTGTCCCTAGAGAGCTACACGGAGGGCTAGTGGCCAGAAAGACAAAGTCTTGATTAGAAGCTCAGGACTTTCACCCCACTTCCCAGCCTCTAGGGTGGGGAGAGGGACCAGAGATTGAGCTCATCACAAATGGCCAATGATTTAATCAACCATGCTTAGCTAATGAAACCTCCACAAAGACCCCAAAGGATGGGATTCAGAGAGCTTATGAGTTGGTGAGCACATCTTCGTGCTCCAGGATGGTGCCCTCAGAAAAGGCACGGCACCGTCACACTCCTCCCCCCAACCTTGCCATAGGCATCTCTTGCATTTGGCTGTTCCTGAGTTACAGTCTTTAAAATCAACCACTAATAGTAAGTACAGTGAGTTCCTGAGTTCTGTGTTCTAGCAAATAGCAAAGCTGCGTGAGGATGGGGGTTGAGGGAGGCCCTGACTCATTAGCCACATCAAACGGGAGTGTGGGCTGCTCGGGGCCCTGATACTCGTACCTGGTGTCGGGGGCGCAGGCAGAGTCTGAAGGAGGGAAGGAGTCCGAGAGCCTGTGGGGTCTGATGCCAGCTCCAGGTAGTAGGGTCAGATCTGAGTTGTAGGCTGCCCACTTGGTGTCCTCCGAGAGCTGGAGCCCTGGTTGGTGTAGGAGGAAAAACTACCACTCAAGGGACTAACGGCCAGCATGGCTGAGACACAGACCCTACAGAGGAGGTGGGAGGAGACCTGTGGGGCCTTGAAGGCCAGGGCCAGAGGGAGGAGGCTTCTCCTCGAAGAACAAACCAATGGCACAACTGAAGGGTCCGGGGTAGGCAGGACTGTCTGGCCACAGGACACCGCGCACTATGTGCAGAGAAGACAATGTGGATGGTGCCCCGTGGGGTAGTACAGCATGGGGGTGCTACACAGCCCCGGCTATGGTCAGCGAGGGCCAGTGTGATCGGAGTCTGGGTCTGGAAAGAACATTTTTGCTGCTGTGTAGGAGATGGGTCAGTGGATGCTTGGAGGGGTTAGAAATCAAGAGTCTTTTCTTTCCTCCTTTCCCTTCCCTTTCTTCCCTTCTCCCTCCCTCCCTCCCTTTCTTCCTTCCCTCTCTCCCTCCCTTGCTCCATCCCTCCCTTCTTCTCTCTTTCTTTTAGAAACAGCCCAGTGAAAACAGGCAAGCCTAGAGATGAGCAGAGAGGTAAGGGCTGCAGACCCACAACGCAGTCAGCAAACACCTTCTGAGGGATCTGTGTGCCCGCAGCATGCCTGGGCTGACGGTCGTCCCCACCGAAAGGTGGAGGCGAGGGGCCTGCCATCTACTATGGGGACAGGGCTTGTGGGAACGGGGGCAGACTGTGCCGCTCTCATAACCCTGGATCCTCCAGGGCTCCACATACCCTGAAGTGATTTCTCCCTGCTGGGAACAGTGTGGTGGGGACAAGTTAGCCTGCGTCCGGATCAGGCTCTGGGAAACAGATTTACGACATTACGTATGTGTCTTGGGGGATGGGAAAGAGGTGCTGCTGGGTGTGGGGTAAGTCTCTGAGGAGGTGGGTCTCGCCCCCGAAACAAGTCAAACCAGCACAGGGAGGACGAGGAGGAGGAAAGGACAACCAGGGGAAGAGGAAGGAGGGAGAAAGTTCTCAGGCAAGAACTCCCGCATGTGCTCTGGCGTCAGCGTAGGGGGACACGGAAAAATAATAATAATAAAATAACATACTCAGCTGTAAACAGGAACAAAGCACTGATGCACGTTACAACTCGGCTGAACCTTGGCCGTTATGCCTAGTGAAAGAAGCCAGACACAAAAGCTCACGTACTGTAGGATTCCTTTCCTATATCTAGAGTAGGCAAATTTATAAAGACAGAAAGTAGGTCAGTGGTGAACAGAGCACAGCGGGAGGGATGGTGCGGAGTGACGATTTGCTGGGCACAGGGTGTTCCGGGGTGATGAGAATGTCTCGGAACTAGAGAGAGGTGACAGCTGCCTCACCCCATAAAGAACTGAACACTCCTGAATCACACATTTAAAAACGGCTAATTGGTTGAAATGACGCGAATTTCACCAACATAAAAGCTGATGACGACGTAAGCTACCATGGAAGGAATACTTGGTATAAGCCAATAATATTTTACACGGTTGATCCCACTGAGTCTCCCCCACTGACGCCAGAGCCCTGAGACCTCCCCTCAACCCCCAGAGCTCTCCCGCTCCCCGCTCACTGGCCTGTGGCCCTGGTGACCTCTCTCTAGCCCACTACTTTACATAATGCCCACGTGTTGTCCCCAGTCTGATTTCCACACTGAGGTCCAGAAGCATAAATTCGACTGCCCATCTCAGTTCTCTGGTTGGGACATCTAACAGGTGTCTCGGACTTGGGATGTCCCATCCAGAATTCTCGATTCTTCTCTTCCCCATCTGTTCTCCCACCCGTGTCAGGAAAGAGCAGCTTGTTCTCCCCATCTCTCTAGCTGCTTAGACCAGATATGATGGGAGTCATTCTTTTTCCCTCAAGCTTTCCCTAAGTACAGTGGGATTCAACAGACTCACTGACCTTTCGTAACCATGTGCGGTCATGAAACCATCATCACCAACAACTACAAAACGGCTCCAACACCCTGAAGTCTCCCTGCGGCCCCTCTGTAGGCGATCTACCTCCCTGAATCCCAGCTCCAGGCAACTGCTGCTGACTTTTTGTCATACTCTCGTTCAGCCTTTTCTAGGATTGTACATAAACAGAATCACAATCATAAAACATGGAGTTTTCTATGTTTGACTTCCTGTATTTAGCACAGTGTTTCTGAAATTTACCCAAGTTGTTATATGCATTAATACTGTATTCCTTCTTATCGCTGAGCAGAACCTTCTTATCCCAAAGCATGAGGATACCACCATTTGGGTGGAATCCAGAGTTCTTGTTTTGCCTAAATTCAGCCTGGGCTGAATCCAAGATGCTGATCTGGATTATCACTGGGACACCAATGGTGTTAAAGAACATGAGCTCGAGGAAAGAAGAGGCTGATGGAGACGAAGACCAAGGCAGAATGCTGGGCCCCATGATGCTTCACTGTGGAGCAAAGGAGAGGGAAGCCAGAAAAGGTGTCTCCCCCATCACAGTAGAAAGCTACCATATGGTACAGTGTCAAGGAGAGCCGATGGGGGAGCTAAAGGTAGGGGTTCTAGACTGTCAACGTATCCGTTCTTTCTCACTCTAAAATTTGCAGTTAAGCAGCCTCGACTCCAAAGCCCCCATTCAGCACCCTTCCGTCTGCTACCACCTTTCATTTAGAAGATGTTCTATCTATGATGAGGTTTCTAACTGGCTCCCCTATCACCGCTGGGGAAAAACCAAGGTCTCCCTTGGTTCTTTCCCCAACTTCGGATTCAAGTGGCTGGTTGTGATGCCCATCCTTTCAGGAGAGAAATCCCTGGCCAATCTTACCCCCAAAACCATCTGCTGGCCACGGCGGCCCACAGCTGTGGGAGAGCTGAGCCCCAAACCACACTCCTGTCTGTCCGCGACCTCGTAAGGCCAAGTGCTCACGTAAGAATACTGTGTGTTTTCAGAAAACCGCATGTCTCATGTTTAGAAAAGTCCCTCTGGGTCTAAGGAAACTCCGGCATTGAGGATGAAACTTTTTGTACTCCAAAAAAACAAAAACAAAAACAAAACCGTAAGACCCCGTTGCAGCAGCATGGCCCAGGATCTCTAAGCCGCAGGGCCTTGGGGAGTATTCTGGACTGGACTTGTCATCTGAATGATAAGGAGATGGAAGCAGAGAGCAGGTATGCGACCAGCGCGGTGTGGTGCAGGTGCTCGGTCCTTCCTCGGGCTGCTCTCTTCTGGTTGCACGGAACATGAATTAAGCGTCTATTATTTTCAGAACACGAGGCTAAAAAAAGGGTGGACACGCTTTGGCAGGTGCTGTGACGCTCCTGGACTTTCAGCCTCTTATTTATAGGTAAGAAACCTGGGGCTCAGAGATAAATGCAACCCGCCCAGGTTCCCACAGGCGAATGATGGAGCTGGGATCCAAGCGTGACCCCAAAGGCTAGGTGGTGTTTCCTGCAATGAAGATAAAAGGGGAAGAAGGGGGGATTAAAAGAAACCTTCTCTATTAGAGAAGTGTTAGGGATGGCGTGAGAGAGTGATGAGATTCCCAGAGCTTATGCATGGATGATTTATGAATTTGGCACAAGCCACCTGTCTTTTGGGGCATTTCACTGCAGACTCGCAAGTCGATCAACAGGTAGCCAAGGGCAGGAAAACAGCTGAGTTGCACTGTCCACAGAACATACAAGTACTGGGCACTGGGTCTGACTCTGGGTGACAAGCCAATAGACAAGACAGAGTCCTCCCCCTCAAAAAGGCCACAGGTACATCAAGACGACAAAGCACATGACCAAAAGTGTGGCCTCAGACATGTTATAACAGAGACATGAGAAATGGCTGACTTTGAAAGGACATTAGAACGGTTTATCAAAAGAGGTCCTAGTAGAGTTAAAAATACTACACTTGGAGCAACCTTAGTAATCATCTCCTCTAACCTTTTCCTGGCACAGCTGATGGAACTGAGTTACACAAGAGGAAATGATACACCCAAGGTTACGCAGCTGCGAAGAGACCAGAACCCTTGCTTCTTAACAAAATGGTCCTTCTCAGCTGCTCAGGAACACTGTGGGAAGGAAGGCTGCCGAAATCAACAGCTGGATTGGGCTGCGGGGATGGACCCTGGCTTCATTCAGGCCCTTCACACATTCTTCTCACACGACACTTGCAGAAGCTAAATAGCAGACATGCCACATAAACCACTGGGGTTCTGGTAGCTGAGTCACTCTCTCTAAGCCTGTTCATTGCTGTCTCCCTCGGAGACAGTCCTCTCTTAGCAAGCCAAGGGCAACACACCTATATTAGTCAGCTGATGGTCTTCTCTTGGCATGGTATTAGATCACCAATAACAAAGCACAAGACCTTGCTTTTTAATAGTTTTGATATCCTTTCTGATGGAGACTAAATGGAGGCTTCCAAGACAGAAAATAATTTTGTTTGGTAAAGTCACAGAAATGATTGGGCCGTGGTGGGAGAGAGCCAAAGAGGGGATGCGTGTGTGTGTAGATAAGCAAATAATTCTGAACAAGGAGCCAGCATTCTAATCTAGACTCACTCAGCCAACCATCCGACCGTCCATCCACCCAGCCATCTACCCATCCACTCATTCATTCATCCAACATTCATTTCTTAAGTGCTGGTTATGTGCCAGGGACCGTTCTGGGCTCTCAGTCGTAAACAACAACAACAAAGCCAAAAACCTTAAGGTGCTATCTCACTGGCACATTCCTTCCGATGGAGGAGCCAGGCCACAGACAGATCCGTGGTAAAGTGCCAAGTGGTGCTGAGACCCCACGATGGTCAAGTAGCTGAGGGGCCCGAGAGGGATGGGAGGAAGAACCAAACCCTGCCAGAGAAGATGGCGGTGGGGGGCAGGGAGGTGGAAAAGCAGACATGCCACATAAACCACTGGGAGCTGAGGTCGGATTTGAGGAGAAAGGAACTTTCCCTCTGCCCAGAGGAATGCCAGGGCAAGAAGAAAGAGTGGCCGATGAACAGAGAGCCCACGATACTGAAGCCTCCGGGAAAGGAACGGCGGCAGCTCGGCCGTGTGTCTCAGGTGAGCGGGCTGCATAAAAAAGCTTTGTTGAGGCTCAATCTGGAAAAGGTCACTGATTTAGTAGCAAGTGGCAGGTGAAAAAATCTGCCTGGGATGACATGTGTTCCTTATTTAGGGCTGAAGGCTGCTTGAGACTGAATAGGTCAGAAGGCCCCGGGCTGCATGGTGTCTGTCAGAAGCACATGTCAGAGCCATCAAAGGAGGGAAAGGACGCCCATCTCGGGGAGAAGGACAACCAGGAAAAAACGACAGACTCTCGAGGCCCAGAAGTTAAGAAGTGTAGGCTCTTCCATCCTCTTTTCTTCGTCAAAGTGGGGGCCGTTCCAATTCATCTGGCCTGTAACTGATGAAATGCTCCTTTCCTTTGCCTTCAGAAATGAAGCCTGCATGATCTGCTACTGAGCTCCTGCCAAAGGCCTGGGAGAGCAGAGTTACGGTGCGGGGTGATGGGCTGAAGGCCAGAGAGGGGATCGCGGGGTGCTGCGTAACTGAGCCACACTGCCTGGGTCTGTGCTGAACGCCTGTGTCTGGTCCCCCACCTCTCCCTGATGGACACTGAAGAGTTTCACGCCACTTCCCATTGCGTTCAGTGTAAGGATGCTACTGAGGACCCTGTCCTCCGGCCACTCTTCCTCTTGGAAAGTCCCCGGTGAGAAATTCCTCTCAAAGCAAACAACAGGATTAACCTGAGTCCACTGAAAATCAATGACATGTATTCTTTTGGAGCAGGAATCCTCGGAGAAGACCTATTTTTAAGTATTTTAATGATTTATTTACTTATTTGAGAGAGAGAGTATAAGCTGGGGAAGGAGCAGAGAGAACAGATTCCCCAGTGAGTGTGGAGCCTGAGGTGGGGCTCGATCCCAGGATGCCAAGATCATGACCTTAGCCAAAATCAAGAGTTGGATGTTTAACCAACTGAGCCACCCAGGTGGCCCCTGAGTAGACTTTTTTTACTTTGGCTGCTAGGGAGCTCAGAGCTCAACTTTAAAAGCAGTGTAGGATACAATGAACCTTGTCCATAACGTATTGTGTCTTTTCTTGTAAGTGGCCTAAAACCCTTTGTAGGATACAGTAAGCTATGAATGAGTGATAAATAAAACAATGTTTGTATACACAGGACTTGTTTTTTTTAAAAATTTATTTATTTATTTGACACAAGAGATCACAAGTAGGCAGAGAGAGAGAGAGAGAGAGAGAGAGAGAGAGGAGGAAGCAGCCTCCCCGCTGAGCAGAGAGCCCGATGTGGGGCTCGATCCCAGGACCCTGGGATCATGACCTGAGCCGAAGGCAGAGGCTTTAACCCACTGAGCCCCCCAGGCGCCCCCTGTTTGGTTTCTGTTTGTTCACACTGCTTACGTGGTTTCTCACTCTCACTGCTTACGTGGTTTCTCACTCTCACGGTTACACATGAGTTTTTGAAAATTGTTTCCCATTTTTCACTTTCTAGTGGTGGGGCAAGGACAGGCTGACTTTGTTGTCACCAAGTAAAGGTTCAGAATTCTTTAGAGGCAAGACTTTGAGATGTGGTCCTTTTGCTGACTTGCTAACTTGGACAGCGACATACATTTAGCTGGGTCTCCCAGAGAGCACCCCAAATCACCCCAGCACCAGAGGCTAGACTTCATAAAGCTACAACTGATGTGCAGTCAAGAACAGTCAAGGACAAAAGAGTTCACCAATTTTGTCAAAGGTCTGGGTCCTTCACATTGACCTTGATCTGCAGCACAACTGACCAGCAGCCTATGGCCAGTCCTTCCTCATTCGCGCTCTCTCTCTCTCTCTCTCTCTCTCTCTCTCCTGGATGCCAGTTTTTGCATTAGTTCTGGCTGCACTCAGGCAGAAGGAACCTCATACTGACCTCCAATTCCTATCATCATTTCACTTCCTGTAGCTTCTACTATGTCTGGGTTTTCTCAGAAACCTGAGAAATGGGAAAACCACCCATTTTATCTGTTTCCTGCTGTGTTTTGAAAATATATCAGAGCCTCTCGTTGTTGAACTACCTTTGATCAATGCACTGGGTTAAGCAAGTGGGAGGACATAAAGGATCACCCGACTCCAGGAATCAGAGCCTTTACATAGGGTCCAGCAATCAGGAGGCACAGCAGGGCGAGAAGCCCAGGATTGCAGGGTCAGTCCCCTGCTCCTTGCCACACTGAAAAGAGCTCTGGTCCAGATTTCACATACTAGGTCTGTGAGCTCTATACCTTGTCACCACTACACTAAAGGGAGCGGTGTCAGTCAGGAAACACTGCTTAGAAATAAGCAACATGAGAGTTGCAGGCCAGGCGCAACTGTTCTGAGACCAGGACATCCACTTTTGTGAAGTATTTTCACAAAATAATCCCAAAGGTCCCTCTGAGTTTTGACAGTCTGTGATCCTATGGCTGTCAATTACCTCATAGCTGCTTAAGACCTAGGTACAACCACCAACCCACTTGTACTAAAAAGTCTCGCAGATGATCTAAGGACTCTGACCTACCTTATGATCATCGATGTTCCCTACCTTGGGTACTATTATTCTTTCCTTGAGACAGGAAGATTTGGGACATATTGTCTTCATACGTCTCAAACATAAAGTTTTTGGTTTGCCTGTGACTTCTAAATGTATGCTTCATCAAAGGGTAGAGAAATCATAAACATCTTACAAAGTCCCTTTTGCTTTCTGCTTTTGTGCTTGATGTTTTCCATTTCAATTAACTCTGTATTAAGGTGTCATTGAATGAAAGGCATCAGAGAAATGGAAGAACCTGTTAGAAACACAACCTTTTAGCCCCTGAGAGATCCAATTCCATTCCACTTAGGAAATTTTTGACTGCTGCTGACCCCGTCACCTAGGCATAAGCCTCCTCATTGGGCATCATTCTGAAGAGCTTGTACGTGGGTCTCCAAGCTAACAGAACTCAATGTGTGGTCTGCTCACTTTCTGTACACTAGGGATAATGTGCCAGGTGAGAATGCGGAAGTCGAAGGGGGCCAAAGAGAAAGACCTAGCCAAGGAACAGGACGTCTGATCCAGTCAAATAAACTTCTGCAGCTTATACAACTTGGGGAGGCGGAAGCTTTCACTTGCAAACTTGCAATCTGGGAAGTTTTGTGGCTGTCAACAAAGCTAGGCATGAGCGAGGGCAAAGTGTGTCAACTCTCTTCCATGAACGGTCACTTGCATGGCATCACTGAAGAAGATTTAAGGACAAGCATATCGGAGAACATGGCCTAATTACAACCTTTCTTGAAAGAATTTTTATACTTTGATTCAATAAACATTTAGTGAACATCTAGGACATGTCATGGATGGTTATTATGAAATGGAAAAAAAAAAAGAATGAGATAGAACTGCTGACTTTGAACACTTGGCAAATAAAAATAGGAGCCATTTCTGTGCGTGAGAGACACAAGACAGTAGTGAATGTGCCCCAAATGGAACCCAAGTAAACTCCCGTGGAAGTATGGCGACAGACTACTTCTCTCCAACCAAGAGAGCCAGAGGAAGGCCCACGGGGGAGGTGGCATTTGCGCTGGGTCTTAAAGGATGCATAAGATTTGGGTGGGCAGATTAAAGGGAGAAAGGTCATTCTAGGCTGAGGAAGGACCCTGGGGGTTGCAATCACATAGAGCAGGGCATGGTGAAGGGGAGGCTGTTTATGTGTCAAAACACTGCAGTCCTGGGTTCAAGTCCCAGCTGAGCCACTGGCCCTCAGGTGTCCTTGCCAAGTCCTCTACCTTCTGAGCTTTAGTGAGCTCTTTGCCAAATAGGGCTGAAAAACATACTTCCAGGTCCTGCAAGGACCACAGATAACATATGTGTTGTACCTACATCGGTGTCTGGTACTTAGAGCTGCCCAGCACACGAGCTGTGGTTTTCATTGTTATTACCAGGAATTCAGTCTGGGAGGGTAGACTGGGGTCAGTGTGGACACAGAAATCTGGTCTTGACTTGTATGCTAAGGTGAGTGGGCATCCAATCTGCTAAGCAAGAAGAGAATATGAAAATAATCCTTGTCCTATTTATCCCTTAGGGATTTTAGGAACCATAAGAGCAATAGTAAAATAACAAACAGAAGTGTCCATGAGACACTGCACTTAGGGCATTTAAAATACGTTGTTTCATTTAAGTTTTCCAGCAACCTTAGAAGGCAAATATTACCTTCCATTTAATAGAAATGCAAACTGAGGCTCAGAAAAACTGAAATCCCTTGCCTGTGGCTATGCTATTAATAAGCGGTTCAGCAGGGATTCAAACCTAGGTCCTTCCTGGGTGCGGATCTGCATGCCTCATGAACGGTTTAGCATCTCCATTCAGTGTGGATCCACGACGAAAGGGGGACGTGGTCCATGATGAAAGCTTTTACAGGTTAAGGAAGAGTAAATTCAAACAAACTCTCCTGACATCACAGGGTGTGGTATAGCTTGGAGTCATGCAAGAAATGGACCCAACGTTCCGAGGGTTGTCTCCTGTTCAGAATCCTCCTTGCGGAAATTCCTTTTCATGCCGCATCTGTTAGCTCAGACAGCCCACTCCACCCCCTCAGGAGGACCAGAGAACCATAAAGGTGGGTTCTTTGCTCTGCAAGCTGGAATGCTGGTGGCTCTGAGCCCACGGGATGGACCGATGTGAGGACGGGCATCAGTCAGTGCTGGGAACCTACCCCACAAGGTGGACCAACATGAACTTACACCCACAGAGAGAAGACGCTGCCTCTGGACATTCCTGGGGGGCCCTCAGCCACAGGGGGCGATGCTCATGTTGGATGCTTACACACAGTGAAGCTAACTATGGCAGCCAGAGGATGAGAGGGAATGTTTAAAAAAGATAAAAAGCAATCTCCTCCTCTATAAAGCTTCCCCCAACTTCATGGGCCAAATTTAGATTTACTGCTGGGTTTCCATTGTTTCCGGACCATGTCTTCATTACAATAATTATCTCTTAGTAATAGTGGGCATCATGATCCTCTGGGGAGGTTTTTAAAAAGTACATGCACTTGGCCCCCATCTCAAGTTTGGGTTGAGCCAGGGAATGAGTAGTTTTAAAGAGTCCCCCCCCGAGACATCAGTATCTGACAGTATGGGGGACAATATATCCTGGAAAACAAAACAAAATCTTGGTAGAAAAGACTTAAAAAATGCTGGATAAAATAATAATAATAATAATAATAATAATAATAATAATGGGGGGCACCTGGGTGGCTCAGTGGGTTAAAGCCTCTGCCTTCGGCTCAGGTCATGATCCCAGGGTCCTGGGATCGAGCCCCACATCGGGCTCTCTGCTCAGCAGGGAGCCTGCTTCCTCCTCTCTCTGCCTACTTGTGATCTCTGTCTGTCAAATAAATAAATAAAATCTTTAAAAAAAATAATGTAGGGGTGCATGTGTAGGTATAAAAGGAAATAAAAAAGAGTAGATAAGAATGTAAGGATAGGGCACCTGGGTGGCTCAGTTAGTTAAGCATCTGCCTTCAGCTCGGGTCATGATCCCAGGGTCCTGGGACTGAGCCCTGTGTTGGGCTCCCTGCTCAGCGGGGAGTCTGTTTTTCCCTCTCCCTCTGCCACTTTCCCTGCTTGTGCTCCTTCTTGCTCCCTCTCTGTCAAATAAATAAGTAAATAAATTTAATATAAATAAAATATGTAAATAATAAAATATAAAATATAAATAATTAAATATATAAATATTTTATTTAAATTTATTTTATTATTATTAAAATATTTTATTTAAAATAAAAATATAAAAATAAAATAAAAAAATATTTTTTTAAAGAACATAAGGACAATCCTTAGTGTTAACAGAGAAAACTGATTAGGAAGAAAGCACAAATCCAGAGAGGTAAGCAAGCTGAAGGCAGTACCTGCGTGGGGGGAACCTGTCTGTCGTGAGCATCATTCAGCACTGGTTTTAATGAGCCAAACACAGAAAAAAAGAGACTAGGATTACCCAACTATGCAAAAGTAGCTGAGAAACAAAGCCCAAAGCCAGGATCTGCACCCCGCCCAACCCCCCAAGAAGTCACGCCCTTGGTGAGTGACGCCAGCCCTGCAGAGGAAGAGAGCAGGGACACTTGCCTGTCCTGGCTCCACGTCTGGGTGAAAGACAATGACAAAGAGGTCTCTACTGAGATTTCTTAACTTCAGACTTATCCTCAGGTATTCGGGGGCCAGAATTCATAGCTGTCTTTTTGGTCTGAAACCACTGTGAATACAGATCCTCCCTGGAGGCACGTATTTTAAAACCTGGCATCAAAGAACTCTTGTAGATAAATTTCCAACTCTCGCTACTCTCTCACGCACATGTACATGCACACACACATGAAGTCACAGACTCTATTAGAAAACAAAGACGTCAAAATGAATTCAACCTCAAGAGACTGATTATTGACATCATTACATAAGAACACGAGAGAGACCCATCTATTAAGAAGTAACAAGAAATAGGTGGTGGTTTAAAAGCATATCCCCAAATTCTTTCATGCTCTTTCCATGAAAAGATAGAGTCTAATCCCTCAACCCCTGAATGATTCATTTCAGTGCCCACCTGCCTCACACTGTTTGCTCACTTTGAGGGAGGCCAGTCTCCATGAGATGAGGACACTACAGAGGCACTGTGAAGAGGTCCAAATGGAAGGAAATAAAGCCCTTAGCTTACAGCAGGTACCAACTGGTCAGCTACATGAATATACCTTGAAAGTCAATTACTCAGTCTCTTCAACAAATGGTGCTGGCAAGACCGGATAACCACATGCAGAAGAATGAAATTAGACCCCTATCTTACACCACTCACAAAAATTATCTTAAAATAGACTAAGTACTTACACATAAAAATGGAAACCATAACTTTCTAGAAGAAATATAGAGAAAAAATCACCTTGACAATGGCCTTGGCAAAGATTTTTTTGGAAAGGACACCAAAAACACAGCAATAAAAGCAAAAATTAATGAGTGGGAGTATATCAAACTAAAAAGCTCTGTACGGCAAAAGAAACAACAAAATGAAAAGGCAGCCCATGGAATGGGAAAGATATTTGTAGATCATGTATCTGATGACAGATTAATATCCAAAATATATAAAGAACTCATACAACTCAATAGAAAAAAAATCTGATTAAAAAATAGGCAGAGGAACTGAAAGACATTTTGTCCCAAACAAGACACACAAGTAGCCAACAGGTACATGAAAAGGTATGGCATCACTATTCATCAGGGGAATGCCTATCTAACCACAGTGAGATATCACCTTACCCTATCAGAATGGCTATCATCAAAAGGAGAAGTAACCAGTATTGGCAAGGATGTAGAGAAAAGGGAACCCTTGTGCACCAGTGGTGGGAATGTAAATTGGCAGAGCTATTACGGAAAATGGTATGGCAAAAATTAAAAATAGAACTACCATATAACCTAGAAACTCCACTTGGTATACACTTGGGTATATATCTAAAAGAAATGAAATGAATAAAATGAAATGAAATGAAATCTAAAAGAAATGAAAACAAGACACAAGGGGTCTCAAAGAGACATCTATACTCCCATCAGCATCATTCACTGCAGCATTATTCACAATAGCCAAGACACAGAAACAACCTAAGTGTCTACCAATGGATGAATTCATAAAGAACATGTGGTATATAGAACAGAATAGTCTTCAGCCATAAAAGAGAGGGAAATCCTGCCATTTGCAACAACATGGATGGACCTTGAGGACATTATACAAAATATATATGCTAAATGAAATAAGACAGAGAAGACAAATACTGTATAGTCTTATTTACATGGGGACTCTGAAAAAGCTCATAGAAAGTATAATGGTGGGGCTGCAGGTGGCAGAGTGAGGAGACGGAGAAATGTTGATCAAAGGGTATAAACTTCCAGTAATAAGATGAATTAGTTCTTGGGATCCAATATGCAGCAGGGTGATTACAGTTAATAATACCGTATTACATATTTCAAAGTTGCTAATGTTGTCATCACAAAAAAAGAAATGGTGAGAATGGGACATTATAGTAATCATTTCACAATGTCTAATGCAGCAAATCAAATAACATTTTGTACACCTTAAACTTACATAATGCTGTAACGTCTATCTCAATAAAGCTAAAAAAAGATAACCCCCAAATAACACAATAAAATATTCTGTATGTAAAAAAAAAGGGGGAAAGTCAATTAACCAACTGAAGCTGACATATGCCTACAACTGCATGAGTTCCCAAATGAGAAGTGCCCAGCTAAGCCCTTCCTGAATTTCTAACAGAGATCATGAGACACAATAAGTGAT
Organism: Taxidea taxus jeffersonii; assembly: GCA_003697995.1. Lineage (NCBI taxonomy): Eukaryota > Metazoa > Chordata > Mammalia > Carnivora > Mustelidae > Taxidea > Taxidea taxus. The sequence continues at coordinate 52,510 of RCUC01063906.1, forward strand.
TTGTTTTAAGTCACTAAATTTTACTATAATTTATTATGCATGGATAAATAACTATACAGACTATAACAAGTAAGATGAAAGAATAAGAAAACTGTCAAAAATGACCAGGCATATTTGAAAACTTTCAAAAGTTTTCGTATTTGGAAAGAAACCAAGCGAAGGATGTAGAAATGAGAAGTGACTGACAGCCGACTTAGCAACAGAAACAATGTAAGCCTTAAGAGAATGGAATAATGCCTGCAGAGTTAGGAGAGAAAATAACTCTCACCTAGACAGGTAGATTCAGTGAAAACACCCTTTCAGATGGCAAAATAAATACATTTTTCAGAGAATCAGAAATGGATTTTACTAGTAGCACTCACTCACTAAAGGAAATTTGAAAAGATACGTTACAGGAAGAAGGAAAATGATCCCCAGAAGGAAAGTCTGAAATGTGGGAAAGAATAATGAGAAAAGAAAAAAGCAAATTTATAAACTTTCTTAAATATGCCAACTGAAAATCAGTAATGCTACAATAATGAAATCAGAACAAAAGGAAAATCAACAAGCATACTTTAAATAATAGGCATATAACTCAAAAGGAGATGAGCATTCTAGCTCTAAGCATTCTAATGTTTTCAATTTGGGGGGAGAGGGAAAATATTAATTTTAGACTTTTAAGTATTTATGTTAAGAAACAAAAATTGGGATGCCTGGGTAGCTCAGTGGGTTAAGCCTCTGCCTTCGGCTCAGGTTATGATCTCAGGGTCCTGAGATCGAGTCCCACATCGGGCTCTCTGCTCAGCAGGGAGTCTGCTTCTCCCTCTCTATCTGCCTGCCTCTCTGCCTACTTGCGATCTCTGCCTGTCAAATAAATAAATAAAATCTTAAAAAAAAAAAAAGAAACAAAAATTTACAATCAATCCAAAGAAGGTAAGAAAGGAGAAATGAAGAAACCTGAAAAGTGGGACACGTAGGAAGCACAAAATCAAATGGCAGAAGTAACACCAACTGTATAGGCAACAGCAATTTGCGTAAAGAGGCCATAATTTCTGGGTGAAGGATTTTTATACAATTTTTTTTTTAAATCCAGCCATTTGTCATTTAAAAGAAAAAAAAGTTTGAAAATAAAAAGATAATGGAAGTTATGAAAGGCAAATATGAAATATGGTTATTAATAATAGGCAAAAAAAGACATATTGGAGATAGTCTTGGTAGTTTTCAGATTATAAAAATATTGAAGTCTATCAATAAGTTATTTGAATCAATAAGAGTTTCGGAGCCTTCTGCATATAGTGTCAATATACAAAAGTTAATTGCCTTTTCATATACCAGCAATAGGCTAAAAATACACTAAAATATCATTTGCAATGGCAACAAAACCTATCAGATACTCAGAAATGCATCTAACAGAAGATGTGGAAGACTTTTACGGGAAACACTGTAAAATGTTACTGGAAGATATTAAGGAACAGCAAACCAAAAGAATGACAAATTATGTTTATAGATAGAAGAACTCATTATCGTAAAGATAACAATTCTTTTCAAACTGATTTATGGATATTGACTCAATAAAACTCTAATCGAAGTCCCAATGTGTATGAATGTGTGTGTACATGCATGGAAATTGAGAAATTTATTCTTACATATATTTAAGAATAGCCAAAACTGTGATAATTCAGTAATGTATATACACCTATACACACTATATTTTTGTTACAGTTTGATTTAAAAAAAAATTTTTTAGAAGGGAAAAGAACAGGTGAGGGACCACCACTACTAGCTACCAAGACCTATTATAATGGTAAAGAGTATAATGTCCTGACATTGGGATGCACCAACAGTAGAATGGAACATAGTCAACCATATGCAGGAACATGACCAATGACATGTAAGTGCAGGAAAGGTGATTTGAAATTTATGTTGGAACAAATGGTTACAAAAAATAGACAAAATTTGTCTGTACTTTATATAAACCAATCCCATATGAATAAAGTTAAGTGTGAAAAACTCTTTAAAAAAAAAAACTAAAAAAAGTAGAATAAAATGTGGAGGCTATTTTTATGACTCCAGCGTACGGGCTGTTTTCTTAAACTGCACACAAAAACACGCAAACCATAAAGGAAAAGTCTGAAAAATTCAACTGCACTACAATTAAGGAAGTCTGTGTATCAGTTGACACCAGAAAAAAATTAGAAGGACACGCAATAAGTTGAGAGATGATTTTGCAGCATATAAAATTTGCAAAGGCTTAGTATCCAGAACATATAAAGAGTGGTTACAAATCAATATGAAAAAGATGAGCAACTCACTGGAAAAACAGGCAAAGATACAAATAAATATTTCTAGAATAGAAAATCCAACCAGCCAATAAATAATTAGCAACGTGCACCCTCATTAGTAATAGAAAAATGCAAATTAATATGGCAGTGACATATCATTTTTCACCCACTAGACTGGCAAAGATTTTCAAAAAGTAAAACAACAAGGAGTAATTACCAGTGTAGCCATGGGAACAGTTAATCACTAGAGTGGGAGTATAAATTGTAACAACTACTGTGGAAAACCACTGGCAATCAGTAATCAAGCTGAGTATATATAATCTATGACCCATTTCTATGCACCCTAAGAAATACATAAATACGAATATGCAAATAATATTCATACAAGCACTGTTAAGAATAGCCAAAAACGGTAAACCCAAGTGACCTGTGACAGAAGAAGGGATCTATTGCAACTTATGCTTACAGAGCAGTGACAATGAATGAACTCGGTTTACATGTTGCAATGTTGATGTAGTGCACTAACCACACATGAGCTACGGAAGTATTTATGTAAATGCTTCCGTCTTTACAAAGTTAAGGGAGGAGGAATAAACAACACGTTATTCGAGAACGTGGGCATTAAACTACAAAGACGAGCCAGGAAGTGATAAAATATTATACTGGGTTTTAGCTTTAACTCTGGACAAAGAGTACATAGGGCTTCAAAGGGTTTGAGGAAGGTTTATTTCTTTAGCTTGATGATAGATACACGACGAGACTAAATTTATTATTCTTTAAGCAGGATGTAAATATCGCACAGGTTCCTTCCCGTGTAGAGCAGGCTTCATGTATTTTAAATGTGTGTATGAAAGCAAAAATCACAACAGTTGCTATAAAGCAAATAAACAAAACTGGTGGGGGGCAGAGGGATGAGAAGGAAATAAATTGCCCAGGGGATTCTGCCAAACATCTCAGTGTGTGCCAGTGGGTCCCGTGGCCTAGAGTGTGTATTTGCACATCTGTCTTCCTGTTTCAACTGTGAACCCAGTGAGGGCAGCGACGGCTTTCCACCCCGCACCCCGAAATTTCCCAGTTCCGCACAGCGGGGAACTGCTGACGTGCCATAAACACCTGCTGAGAGAATGACTAGCGGTGGCTAGTCACAGGCTCCTCGTGTGGCTCGAGCCAGAAAGCCGGAGCTCAACCCCGATGCCTTCCTCTCCCTCACCAGCCATATCCTAGCATCCTAAATATATCTGAGATCTAGACATCACCCGGCTTCGACACCTGTCTTCGAATTCTGTTTCCATCAGAGTGCCCATCACGTTTAGGTCTTTCTCTCGCCTCTCTCTTTCATACTTGAACATGAACATACAGGAACATTCTGTCTAGAATGCAGAAGCGTCAGGAATACAGTAAGCGCTCAATAAATATTTGTTGAAGGGGTGGGGGTGAGGGATAGGAAGCCTGGATTAAAATGGAAGATACCCCTTGGATAAGTCATGAACCTTAACTGTGATCCCGTTCGTTTCCCCTCCTTTCCTGCTCCCCTCACTTACCCCCTTTCCCAAGGAAAGGACACTTCCTGTGGCAAAGGGCAGGAGCAGAGCCAGCCCTCCCCTGGTGCTCCCCCAATTTTTCTCTGTTCTCTCACTCTACCACACACACACCTGGGGCACTGGTTTTCTCACACCAATCCTTTTTGTTCATCATGTGTCTCAGTGTTCTCTGACATTCTCTAAGAGGCGGGTGGACTCCAAGGAAAAGACTGGAGACCCCCTCCCCTCCCTTGGCCACTCTTTCTTACTCGCTCACCACACAACTGTCTCTGAATCTCTACAAATGGGAACACTCGGCTCAATGTGCTTAGTATTGGGATGACTCTCAAAATGCAAGAACAATTCACAGACAACGGTGTGAGCTCAAAGGAGATGCAGTGACTATGAGAACAAGTCCTCTCATGGCTTGAACTGTTTTCCCAATTAGCGAGTCCCATTTTCCCTTAGCTGATATATACTCTAATCTCTTTTTATGATAGCTCGTTCATTAAGAGGCAGGATCCAAAAAGAAGGCCTTCTGAGTTTTGGCCAAAGGATTTAAGCTTAAAAGCAAATAGGTGAAGGGTTAACGGAAGGTCCAAGCTTCGTTTAGTAGATGTGTCAATGTTACGGGAAAGTAAAGTACAGAGGGCCCAGCCCTTCCATCCTTGGGAATGCGTCGCCCATAATGAATTCTGTACAGCATTGCTTTCCACCCTGCGATATTTCATTCATTGATTTTATTGTCAAATGAAAAGGCTCTGGTTCCAAGTGGCATTTCGTGAGACAGACGGGACTGACCCAGACTTCATTACTCGTTGCTTGCTTTCTGGATAATTTTAATGCTACGTGGGCAGAAAGCAAAAGAAGAGGAGGGTGGTGCTGATTCCAACATCTGGAATCGCTTTGTTTGACATCCACGCTACCGATAACCCCAACTCTTCAATGCCATCTGCCTCTGGAAATTTGCATAGCTCAGCATGTCGTGGATGCAAATGAAGAGCCTGGCCCCAGCTTCCTCCCTGTGCCTATGAGGCTCGGAAGGTTGACCTTCACCTGTGTGTCAGTCTTGCTGGCTGTGGCAGATGAGGAAGTGGAAGGAGCTTAGCATGTGGCAGGACACCTGGGACAGCACATTCCCTGCCGGGTGGCAATGCTGATGAGTGCACAAGGCACAAAGAGCCCCGTCTTGGCTGTGATCTTGTCACTTCTTCAGCAGGAAGTCTGGGTTTTTTTTGTTTGTTTGTTTCTTTGTTTGGGTTTTTGTTGTTGTTTTGTGTTTTTTTTGTGTTTTTGCTTTTGCTGGGCACTGTCCACACCAACGTCTCTGGCAGCACACCTGCCTACTGAACCTCATCCCAGTTTTGGTCCCAGATCACCAACTCTACACCCAACGTTTCAACGTGGCTGACCCTCAAATTCAATGCATCCCGACCCAGACTCCCAATCTTTCCAACACGGTTGCCGTTCTCAGGCAACATGTCTGGGGGCCTGAAGTCCATCAATTATAAAATTCCCATCAGTAATTCCTTTGGAAAAAGAGGACACAAAGCCACAACAGTTGCTATTTCCTGGTAACAGGTGCTCTGCAAGTATTATCTATTTTATTCTTCCTGGGAGCGGAGGTACATGTCTCAATCCCAAGTGTTCAGAGGAGGGAACGGACAGCTGAAGCTACCTAAGGGCACACAGCTGGGAAGTGGCAGAGCCCAACCTCATGTGGCTCCTGGAAAGTCCAAAAAACACCCCCGACAGCATAAAAACATTGTTATTTCTGTTACAACAATTACTACTGATAAATATTATTATAACTGTTGCTTCTAATAATTTTCTCACTGGTCTTTTCTTTCTCCAGTCACTAATGGATATCTCATGTCCCACCATGGTGCTTCCCCCAGAAGAACACCAACGTGCACCATGGTGGGCAGCTGGTCAAGACCAAACACAGGACCGCTGGGGAAATTCTCCAACTTGGGGGGCTGTGGGTCTTAGCTCCTTCCCCCTCTCCCACTGTCCATCCATGGGACACCAAGAGGGAAAACACGGGGCTGACTTTATGATCAATAGAAGGTAAGAAGTGAAATCTCAGGCCAGAGCCAGGAGAAGTAACAGGAAGACCACCCAGCCAAGTCCGTGACAGCTGGAACTGAGCAGACATTCCTGACCCAGGGCCCCTGTGGTCAGTTGAGAGCTGATCCTTTTGGCTGGTTTGGAATGTCCAAGCGTACGTTAAGCTGTTTGGTTATGAAGATGGGAGTTATCTGCAGACTGTCCCAGGCACTTTGTAGGATGTTGTATACACAGAAGATCTCTACAGTTTGTAGCTGATGGAGAGAAAATAAGATAATAAGGATAGCAGAGGGACCCAACTGTACCTTCTTTCTTCTTATTTATTTCTTCTCTAAGAGCTAGCACAGTGATTTTTAATAAGGGAAGTACTGCCTCCCAGTGTGTAGTCTAGAAGTCTGTGAACGAGGTTTTTGTTGCTAAGGCTGGCAGAGCCGCTGACTAAATTCACAAAGTGAGGTCAAGGGACAAGCGATATTCAAAGTGGAAGGATGGAACTGTCCATTGCCTCTCACGACTTTCAAATATCTCACCAGATATTCATTTCAGTGGAAAAAATGTCAATAATCACTTGTCTATAAAATCAAAATTATATTTTACATTTAAACTCCAAATTCTTGGGGCACCTGGGTGGCTCAGTGGGTTAAGCTTCTGCCTTTGGCTCAGGTCATGATCTCAGGGTTCTGGGATCGAGCCCCACATCGGGCTCTCTGCTCGGCAGGGAGCCTGCTTCCCCCTTTCTCTGCCTGCCTCTCTGCATACTTGTGATCTCTCTCTCTCTGTCAAATAAATAAACAAAATCTTAAAAAAAAACAAACTCCAAATTCTTCTGCACACATTGATGCATGCTGGATTTTCCAGTGATGCAATGACTGCATCACAGAGGGAATTTTTATCTGGAATTTTACGCAGAGTTCATCGTTTTGTAACAGTGATACCAACAGCAGTGTCACTTGGAGTCCCGAGTCACCAGTACAACACACCAGCGTCCCCCTGCATTTGCGGCTGCACAGGATGCACACCTGCACAGGATGTCTACCTGTTGACACTGGCACATCATGTCTTCCAGGGGTTCCATAATGTAGAACTCTTAATGCTAACTGCGAAAAGTCCCAGGTAAACTGGGATGAGTTGGACACGCCAACTGAACACATTATAATGCACAGTCCTCTCAAAAATCATACCACCTATTCTTTATACACACCCCCATACATGCAGAATGCCCAGCACATGGAAAGTCCAGGAAAAAATATTGCCGAATGCTCAGAAAAGAGAGACCATTTTCTCAAAATTATAAAAATTAATTCTCCTCCATATTCATGCTTGCTCCTTTCTAGAAACATGTGGCTAATACACAGGTTCACCTTCCCACCACCCCACAATTTGACTGTTGTGTTATATTGTTACACTTTGCTGCAAAACAGCTTTCCAATACTTCTTTGGCGGGGAAAGTAAGCCAGCCTGGCTTGTACAAAGGAATCGTAAAATCATAGGACAACAGATTTTCAAAGGAATTTCAGGGGAACTTCAAGGCCATTCAATCTGACTCATCATTTGTACCCAGAGAGTCCCTGACATGTATGGCTGCCCATCGTGTTTGAGTTGCCTCTTAAAAGGCAACATAACCCGGCATGTGACGCATCTAGTTACAGTTCCTGTGACATAAAGCCTATCGACTTATCTTGGGAAAACGTTGTGTCCTGGCATTACACCTGCCTTCTGCTTGCACGCACACGAGTTTGAGACCTTACTCTATGCCTCTGAGACACAAATAGCTGCTATATTTTTGATAAGCGATCCCAAGGCTCACCTTGAGCATCTGCTTTGAGATAATAAGCAGTAACTGGAAAACAGTTCTCTGTTAAGATTAAGTTGTGCACTAGAGGAAACCAACTACAAAGTTCCCAGCAGAACAAGGAGTGCAGAGAAAGAGCAGGGTGCTGTGAGTTAGTTGGTGCCCCCAGAGAAAACTCAGCTGTCAGCAAGATGCTAAAGTTCCTGCACCCGAAACACTGGTGCTCATCTATAATCTCCAAGCAATTCTGTTCAAGGGAAGACTGGTAGCAAGAGAAGACAGACGCACAGAAGCGAGAAGCCAGGAACATCTGTTCCTGAAAGGAGGAGCAGGACCTACGGAGACCTCTGACCTTCTGCCAGACTGCACCTCCCTACCCACCTCTGCCTTCAGGAACCACAAGAGGTGGGACCAGGGAGGGGCAGGAGACCTGAATTTGGGGTTAGGAAATGGCAGAATCTATTTGCTGGAACAGAGCTCCGGGGTATAAAACTGCATTCAGAAGTTTTTTCCTGAAAAGTTGTCTAATCCAGTATAGAAACTGATTTCTGGGGCTGGACTACCAGGGCTCAAATCCCAGTTTCATCTCTTCTACTTATATAACCATATCGGTCAAGGCCAACGGGCATCTTTGAGTCCGCCTCCTCCTTTGTTAGGTAAGGATAACAACAGTTTACATTACAGAGAGTGCTACAAAAAAGCAGAGAGAGAATGCAGAGAAAATGTTTAGCCCTGTTCCTGGTTCATTTGGGATACTCAGTATCAGCTACTATTTATTATTTTTTTTACAGCTTAATTTAGATATAATTAACATAGTAAACAATTAGCTATTTGTATTTTTTTTAAAGATTTTATTTATTTATCTGACAGAGATCACAAGTAGGCAGAGAGGCAGGCAGAGAGAGAGGAGGAAGCAGGCTCCCCGCTGAGCAGAGAGCCCGATGTGGGGCTCGATCCCAGGATCCCGAGATCATGACCTGAGCCAAAGGCAGAGGCATTAACCCACTGAGCCACCCGGGCGCCCCCAATTAGCTATTTTTAATTAAGCTTTTAATTTTAATTCCTATATAGTTAACAGCGTTGTATTAGCTTCAGGCATACAATAGAGTGATTCAATACTTTCATACAACACTGGGTACTCATCCCAAGGGCCCTCCTTGATCCCCCATCACCTGTTTTATCCATCTGCCCCCTGGCAACCATCTTCTTGTTCTCTGTAGTTAAGAAGAGTCTGGTTCTTGGTTCGTCTCTTTTTCCTTTTGTTTCTTAAGTTCCAAGTATGAGTGAAATCATACGGTATTTCTTTCTCTGGCGGGCTGGCTTCACTTCGCATCATACACCCTAGCTCCATCCACATTGTTGAAAATGGCAAGATTTCATTCTTTTTTATGGCTGAGTAATATTCAATACTGTGTGTGCATGTGTGTCTGTATATTTTTTTATTCATTCATCTATCCATGATCCATCCATTGGGCTACTTCCATAACTTGACTATTGTAAATAATACTGCAATTAACATAGGGGTGCGTGTATCTTTTAGAATTAGCGTTTTTGTATTCCTGGGGTAAATACTCGGGAGTGCAGTTACTAGATTATAGGTAGTTCTATTTTTAATTTTTTGAGGAATCGTCATACTGTTCTCTAGAGTGGCTGCATCAGTTTATGTTCCCATCAACAGGGTAAGAGGGTTCCCCTTTCTCCACAGCCTCACCAACACCTGTTGCTTGTATTAACTTCAGCCATTCTGACAGGTGTGAGGGGATATCTCATTGTAGTTTTGATTTGCAGTTCCCTGATGAGGAGTGACACTGAGCATCTTTTCATGTGGCTATTGTCTCCTCTGGAGAAATGTCTGTTCATGTCTTCTGCCCATTTTAATCAGATTATGTTTTTTGAATACTGAGTTGTGTAACTTCTTTATATACTTTGGATACTAACCCTTTACTGGACAGGTCATTTGCAAACATCTTCTCCCATTTAGTATGTTGTCTTTTTTAGTTTTGTCAGTTTTTCCTTCACTGTGCATAAGTTTTTATTTTGATATAGTTCTAAGACTTCATTTTTCTTAAAAAAAGATTTTATTTGAGAAAGAGAGAGAGAGAGAACATGCATGAGCTGGGGGTGGGGGCAAAGGGATACACAGACTCCCCACTAAGCAGGGAGCCTCCCAGAACTCTTGAGATCATGACTTGAGACAAAGTCATACCTTTTTTAAAAAATTTTTAAAAGATTTTATTTATTTATTTGACAGACAGAGATCACAAGTGGGCAGAGAGGCAGGCAGAGAGAGAGGAAGGGAAGCAGGCTCCCTGCTGAGCAGAGAGCCCGATGCAGGGCTCGATCCCAGGACCCTGGGATCCTGACCTGAGCCGAAGGCAGAGGCTTTAACCCACTGAGCCACCCAGGCGCCCCCAAAGTCATACCTTTAACTGACTGAGCCATCCAGGCACCCCATGCCAATAGATTTGGTTTTTTGGGGGTTTTTTTGCTTTTATTTCCTTTGCCTCAGGACACATACCTAGAAAAATATTGCTAAGGCTGATATCCAAGAATTTACTGCCTGTGTTCTCTTCTAGAATCTTTATGGTTTCTGGGCTCCGATTTAGGTACTTAATCCATTTTGAGTTTGTTTTAGCGTGTGGTGTAAGAAAGTGGTCCAGTTTTCCTAACACATTTGTTGAAGAGACTAGCTTTTCCCCATTGCATATTCTTGCCTCTTTTGTCAAAGATTAATTGACCATATTATTGTGGGTTTGTTCTGGGCCTTCTATCCTCTTCCATTGATCTATGTGTCTATTTTTGTGCCAGTACCATATTGTTTTGATTACCATGGGTCTGCAGTGTAACTCGAAATCTAGAATTGTGATGACTCCAGCTTTTTCTTTTTCAACATTGTTTTGGCGATTCAGGGTCTTTTTTGGTTCCATACAAATTTTAAGATTGTTTGTTCTAGCTCCATGAAAAATGCTGTTGGTATTTGATAGGGATTACATCAAATGTGTAGCTTGGTTTGGGTAGCCTGGATATTTGAACAACAGTCTTCCAATTTATGAGCATGGACTGTCTTTCCATCATCTTCAGTTTTTCATTAATGTTTTATTGTTCCCAGAGTACTTGTCTTTCAACTCCTTGGCTAAGTTTATTCCTAGATATTTTATTATTTTTAGTATAACTGAAAATGGGACTGTTTTCTTAATTTCTCTTTCTGTTGCTCCATTATTGGTGTATAGAAATGCAATGGATTTCTGTACGTTGATTTTGTATCCTGTGACCTTACTAAATTCATTTATTAGCTATGGTAGTATTTTTGGTGGAGTCTTCAGGGTTTTGTACATCTTGTATCTTATCATCTGTAAACAGTGAACCAGTTTCACTTCTTATTTACTGATCTGGATATCTCTTATTCCCTTGTCTTGTCTGACTACAGTGGCTGGGACTTCCAGTACTATGCTGGATATTGTCTTGTCCCAGACCTTAGAGGAAAAGCTCTCACTTTTTTTCCCCTACTAAGTCTGATGTTTGCTGTGGGTTTTTCGTAGATGCCCTTTATTATATTTGAGGTATGTTCCCTCTAAACCTACTTTGTTGAGGGTTTTTATCAGGAATGTTTATCAATTTTTTTTGCAGCTATTGAAACAATGGTATGGTTTTCGTCCTTTTACTGATGTACATTAGCCATTCTTTTAAACCACATTTCTCCTGTCCCTAAACCATCTAGAATCCATAATTTGGGTAGGTGCCATTAGAGCATGTTGCCATTTAAACAAGGTTGCCTTTAACTCTTCATTCCTATTCTGTTCCATAGCTCCCCCCCTAGGAAATAATCAGGTCCTAAAAGGAGGGCAGACTCCGAGACTCAAACCATGATGTCAGAATGTGGTAACACAGGGTTTTCTTCATTAGTGCTGACAACAACCTTTAGTGCCATGACATGGAAACGCATTGTAATGCACTAGCTGCTGTCAAGGACTTAATCTTCGCATTTCCCCTAAATTCTTATGTCAAAGTCCTAACCCCTAATGCAATGGTCTTGGCCTTGGGGAGAGAATTACCATTAGATGAGGTCATGAGGACATGCCCCAGATGGAATGAGTCCCTTATAATAACCTTAGAAGCAACATCAGGGAGCTTATGTACTCCCAACTCCCCACATGCTCCCAAGGAGCAGGTGATGTGAGGACACAGCAAGACGGTATAGCCTACAAGCCAAGAGATTTCAGAATGACACTTACCTGGCTTCCTTCTCAGCCTCCACAGCTGTGAGAAGACAAATGCTGAAGACACTCCATTTATGGCAGTTTGTTATGGCAGCCCAATACACCTACTATTTCTCAGCTTAGCTGAGATGCCCTATTTGAAATGAAGGGCAACAGGGAGGCTCAGGGCTGCCCAAGACACGAAGAAACAATTTCTTGTCCGGGCTGCCTTATGAGCCTGCCACAAGTTCTCTTTTCTCAGGTCATAGAGAAATAAATTTCCTGGAAAAAGTTTTCAAAGAGATGAAAAAGATGAGCTGAGAGATGCACCGTGGCTTAGTTTTCAAAGTGCGACAGGTGCCGAGGGGATTCTGTAGGAATATGCTTCGAGAAGCCCCACCTGGGGTTTGAGAGATCCTGACACTTGCTTGTAGAGAGTCTTCCTTCTTATACGAACCAGGAGGGGGTCAACGGACTATAATTATGATACTTAAGCAAGAGCAAGGCAAGGCCAATGGGTCCCTTCCGAGAAAGGATTTGCCTGTCAGTTCCAAGGAAAGGGGAATTTTGCAATCTCTAAAGGGCTCTTTGTTGAAAGTTTCCATTTGATAATTATGCTGTCTAAAGACTCTTTGACAAAAGTCCTCCTTTGTTTAGAAACCATGCAGGGTTGCTCTTATGGGTTCAACAAAAGATAGGGGACAATTTTGTCTATCAGTATTCTGAATAAGATAAAAGAAAACTGTCCTCATAGGACCTTAATTTCATGTCCAAGAAAAGCCATAAAAAGTAGAGTCAGAAGTACATAGAAGTAGAGTCAGAAGACCCCCCAGAAGCTTGTCCATAGTTGTCCATAGTTGATGGGGGGAGTTGCACAACTCCCCCCATCATGGCTGTAGAGCACAGTCCACAGCAGTGTCAGTGAATTCCTGCAGTCCTGGGGCTCAGCTGAATGGTCCCCCTTCAAGCAATGGGCCAGAAGCAGGATGGCCATGACCTAGGTAACACTAGGAATTGCAATGAATCACTAATAAATGGAGAACGAAAGCTTTTGACCACCATTTGCCTTTTGATGTCTTGCATGATCCATTTCATTGCAATAAAAATAGTCCAAACACCTGGTGAAAGAGCTCTGATGGCCACAGAGCCCTCCACCTCATCCAGACTCTTTCTATACTTCCCCAGCATGCAGCTCTCTGCTTGCCCATGTGAGTCAGGGGCCCTAAGACTTTTTCCAGGAAGCCTTCTTCTCAGTTCTTCAGGGTCAAGGCCAAGGTTCATTTCACACACCTGCTCCGACACAGATTAAGAGGTAATTATGAGGGGCACCTGGGTGGCTCAGTGGGTTAGGGCCTCTGCCTTCGGCTCGGGTCGTGATCCCAGGGTCCTGGGATCGAGCCCCGCATCGGGCTCTCTGCTCAGCGGGGAGCCTGCTTACCCCCCTCTCTCTGCCTGCCTCTCTGCCTACTTGTGATCTCTGTCAAATAAATAAAATCTTAAAAAAAAAAAAAAGAGGTAATTATGACAAGTTCAGCAGGCCCTGGGGAGAGGGGAAGGAATGGGACACAGTCCAGAGAAAGACGAGAGCCCAGACCCCAGGTGCCACCCTCAGAGTAGCTCATCCAATGCTCGTGATGCTCATTAAATGAATGATATTCCTGAAACTTGCTTTCACAGGACGCAAATGCCACGATGCACTGTGTATTCTCGAATGTGTGCCACAATTTCCTCTCCGAGCTTCATGGTACCCAGACATATCCTGAAGGGATAGAGAAGTTCCCTACTTAAACCTGTTTAACCCAGCATTTCTCCCAGTGTATTTAATCATGGAAGCTTCTTCTGGTTAGAACACCTATGAACATTCTTGTGTTCTACAAAACAGTCTAGGAAACGGCACTGCAATACCAAAGAGGAAGAAATAATTACCAGAAAGGAACTTCAAATAAAGTGCCAAAAGGTAAACCCTCTTCCATGCTGTTTTCCTAATTGCAGAAGGATGAAGAGGGCAGACAGCTCTGTGTGGGGACTCAGTCATGCAGGTTGATACCTGTGACCTTGGCCAAGTCAATTAACCTCTCAGAACCACAATTTCTTCATCTGTGAAAACATAATATTAACTGCCATGGGATTTCTGTGAAAATTAAATGAGATAGCACGTGAGAGCATCTGGGAAAATGCCTGGAAGGAATCTAATGGGTGCTCAGTAAGAGCTGTTTCTTCCCCCTCTCATTTTATGGAATTCCTGTATATTTCTTTTTAAAATTTTATTTATATATTTGACAGACGGAGATCACAAGTAGGCAGAGAGGCAGGCAGAGAGAGAGAGCAGGGAAGCAGGCTCCCCGCTGAACAGAGAGCCCGATGCAGGGCTCAATCCCAGGACCCTGAGATCATGACCTGAGCTGAAGGCAGAGGCTTAACCCAGTGAGCCTCCTAGGTGCCCCTTGGAATTCCTGTGTATTAATACAGACAGCCCATGTCATTGAGCTGACACTTAAAGGTGGTTAAATCCTGCTGGCTATCTTCCCCAGGGGATGCTCCTTACGGCTTAGACCCTCAGTCTTCTGAGACTTGCGCCTTTCAGTTATCCCCTAGGATGGAGCACGCTGTTCAAAATGGAGCTGACACCAAGGATTTTTTTTAACCAAAAAAGCAGTCATTTCCCCCAAGGAACCATTCCCCAGTGTGTGCCTGGTAGTAAGAGACATCTCTTGATTCCTTTATGCCTAATATCTGAGGCCGGCTTCCCTTCCAGAGTAGGTGATTTGCAGAAGCAGGAACTAGATGACGACAGGTATCCCTGCAGCCAGGAAAGAGGTGATAGCACCTGGTGTTTGTGTGTGTGTGTGAGGGGGGGGCTGCTCCCACCTGCCTCCCCTTGGCATGCTGGAGTTATGCCCAGCACAACACTTACTGGACAGTCCTGACCTTGTCTCCTTTCCTTACTAGACCCTCCACTTTTTTGGAAAAGAACAGGGTCTTATTTGTTAGTATCCTCCAATGCCTATCACGGTACCAGGCATCTGATGAGCTTTCAATTAATGATGGGTGGATAGATGGACAGAGGAATGGAAGGAGGCGGGTTGGGGAAGAGGGAGAAGGAAAAGAAGAGAGAAACTGATTTCAGGTCTACTGACATATGAACTCCATAAAAACAGTGCCTTTGTCCCTCGAGAGCTACTGCTGTATCCAAAGGGACTAAAACAGTGCCTGGCACTCACAGAGCCTAAATAACTATTTGTTGAATGAACAGAAGAATAACTGAATAAATGAAGCTGAGCTGCCATTTGGAAAATTAGCTATAAACAATTCTGCTCACTAACAAATCAAACTGCTCTTGTATTATTTCCTGATCTGTTTATTCCCCCCAAATTATTAGGACAGTTTAATATTCACGCAGTTCAAAATGGAAGGCAAGGGACAGCAGCGAAAATGAATGTCTCCTACGGGTCAAGCAACGTGCAAAGTTCAGGGACTACAAGACCTAGCCTACACAATGCCTCACGCGATCCCAGTGGGGTGACAGCAGCAGGGCGACGAGGAAAAGGCACCCTCTGTGGCCTCACACTTTGCAGAGCAGGGCTGTGTCAGGGCAGCGAGCGTGTGCACTCTGGTACGAAAGCAAAGTGACAGTATCAATTAATCCCTTCGTGATCCTAATGTCAGAAATGTAAGCCTTTTTATGATGCAGTAAAACTATTTTTATGGGTTTTTCCATCCGTCTCATGTCTTGATATATTTTTTAATCAAAAAGGATAAGACCAAGAAGTCAAGTGGGTATAAATCTCCGGCTCATTTTTCTGGTTCTCTGCCCACGGAGGAGAGATGAGCCCTCCGGTGCCCCACGGAGATTCTACAGTACTTCCTGTCCTCCCTGGGAGTATTTTCCAGAAGGAAGCCTATTCAAGGTTTGGAGAGCCGGGCCTTGCTTTAAACAACAGATATATTCTCTAAAGACTATGTGTAAATGGAGTCTCCAGTCACTTACACGCTTCTCATCTTGATTTCTGATAACAAGCCCCAAACAGTGTTCTTGCACGAAATGCGCAAAACAGCAAAGGGCGCACACAAGGAAATAATAACCTGCAATCTGATCACCCAGAGGCCATTTTAAAATGCAATCTTGGATTTTTCTTCCATGTTGCAATACAGATACATATTTTGACAAAAACAGGGTAACAGTAGAGGTATTATGTAACCTCCTTTTACAGCTGATCTATCCAATGTCAGCCACATTTACTCATGTCGATAGCCTACATTTTATTTACTAGTTCCCTGAGTATCCTGGGGTTTGGACATACCAAATTTAACAAGTTTTGGATATTGGACATTGACCTTGTTTTTGACATTTTTTTTTAAAGGAAGATTTTATTTATTTATTTGAAAGGGAAAGAGAGAGTGGGAGCGGGAGGGAAGGGCAGAGAAAGAGGGAGAAGCAGACTCCCTGCTGAGCAGGGAGCCTGATATGGGGCTTGATCCCAGGACCCTGAGATCATGACCTGAGCCGAAGGCAGAGGCTTAACCGACTGAGCCACCCAGGCACCCTGGACATTTTCTTATCATAAATAATAATAAAACCTCCCGGTCCTCATCTCCAATAATTTCTTCGAAATGAAACATGCTATGTCACATACATGCACATTTTTAAAATTAGATACAGTTTGTCAAATTGTGTTGCAAAAATGTTTTTGCCATTCATACGACCTGCAGCAAGAAGTGTCTTCACGTTAAGGTTTAGCATCACTGGTATATATATATATATATGCCAGTGTTGAATTCCTGTTTTTCTGTCCATTTTTTGATTGCTTGTGAAGATTTTTTTCCCCCTATTTGAACTGGCTTCTGTGTTTTCTTCTTCAGCAAAGAACATCCATATTTTCCCCCCATTCTTTATTTTTTTTCTTATTTATTTATCAGCATCATTTTACGTATTGAAATACTGGTCTATTATTTCTCATCTATGATACACGTTTTCCCTAGAACAGTTTCTTTCAATATTTTTTTAATGGTGTTGTCTCCTCTCCTCATCTACTCTGCCAATTTTTCATTTGCAGTTCCTCTTATCTCCTTACCTGTCAGATAGTTATCGGTAAAATGACACTTAGGAGAGAAAAACGCCACCATTCACTCCAGCTTTATCGCTAATATATCTACTGGATGGTCAAGGGAATTTTGTTCACGGTGGCAAAATCCATCCCTTAGAGCAACCAGCAACCCAAGTAGAAGCTGGCAGTTCATACAGACATTGGTCCTACAGAAACCATACTAGTTGTCCCAGCAAAGTTGGGCACCAACCTCATGTGTCACTCTGTGAGTGACACGGAGGTCACAGACAGGGTCAAGAATTCAGAGTCCCTCAAGGGATTTAGAACCTTTCGGTCAGTTAAGCCACTTTCTACACCTTCAAGGAGGGTCTCACCCAATAGGGAGATGTTAATCCATGGGTCACTTCCCCTAAAGAAAACTTCTTCTAGAAGAGAAGCCAGAGGTAAAGATCCTTGTCCCTATCCGGGGGCAGGGAAACGAATGGAAAGCCGGCTCCATTGCTCCCCGTAGTGACAACTCTGACAGGCTGAGTGTTGGTGCAGCTCCTAGATGGCGGGGACGGGTATGGTGCCCTCTCCATGCGATGCTGGGAAATCAGCAAAACAGAGACTATATGTGAGACAGGACAGGGCTTCCAAGGCCTTGCAGCGAACCACCCATCGCAACATGAGAAACTCACTGTTTATCTTCTGTTGATATGCCTCTTGTGTTCCATTTATGAACTTCATTTCCCCACTACTACTGCAACAGCTTAATCTTTTTGAAAGTCTTGGTCTGTCTGCATTAGGCTTGGCTCACACGTGAGCTAGGGCATTAAAGGTGAACTGGTATCTTCCCAAGGGCCAGCAACATGGCAGCAGGGAGCGTGGGGAGAAAGGCCCTCTCCTCCTTAGAAAAGGCATTTGTATTTCACAGCCACACCGGAGATCCAAGATTCCATTTTATCAGTTGAGAATGCTTCCCTGCACAGCCGGCAGTCCAGCAAAGTTTGGGGATACGCTGGTTTAGGGGGAGTGGGAGGGCATGCAAAGCTGGCTGAGTTTCCATCTCAAGAGGCCTGAGCATACAGTAGGGCATGGATAGTGGAGGCAAGGACGGAGAGGAGGAGGAGAAGGCAGTGAAGAGGTAGGCTAGAAATCAAGAGACAGAAGCTCGGGGCTTAAAGCCAGAGGGGGCCAGGTGAGAGTGGGTGGGGCAGTAGCCACAGCAGTTGAGGGAGGGGACTGTTCCCAGATCATGGATACTTCTAATGACCGCTGACACTCTTAATTATAACCACAGGCACTAAAGCTCCTGCCTCGTTAAAAAACAATTAAATTATCTCCACTCTGTTAAACTGATGGAGGCAGATAGTGGGCCACCGGCTTTTAAAATCCTCTTCACCAGCAGGGAGGACACACCAGCGGGTTAGCAATCTGGAGAGGGTGACGATGTGCTGGGAGAGAGTTTCAGCCTGCGCCTGGGCGCAGTGGGCCTGGGCATTGAGCGCACCCTTCACGGGGGTTTGGCACAGTGAGACCTACAATCCGGAGGGCTGCAAGTTTAGATTTCCGGTAATCCTTGAGCAGTGGAAAGCCATGATTGGGGTCAATCAACACAAATACAAGTATCTCTGGGCTGTAAATGGGACACCTTCCAAAGGTGCTCCTCACCAAATATAGGAAAAAAAACTGAGATGATGGACAACTTGGGGAGAGTCTGATAGCCCTGGTTTAAGAAAAAATTAGCTGAATTTCCATTGTTCCTCTCACCTTATCAAACAATCTCTTCTAATAAAATCAATAAATATTTATGGGGGATACAAAGAAAAATGAGGCATGGTCTCTGACCTTGAGGAGTTTCTGCTTAATGACTCTTTCAGAGACTTTTTTTTTTTTTTTTTTTTTTTGGGCTACAACCAATGTCATCATGATTTAAATGCAGGAACAGGAATCACTCAATAAATCTTACTGTGAATCATACTTGGAAAACGAATAATGTTTCTGGAAAACAAATGTTAAAGGATGATCAATTCCTCTTTTCCAACATCTTCTCAGACTTTCTGCATCTCCTGGTGGGAGCACTCTTAAAGAGCCCAAGGACCCGCCATCTTGAATTGAGCTGGGGGAGGACACGCAGGAAGGCTCTGCGGGGCTTGTACTGGAGAACACAAACGTAGGAGAGGGTCCAGGGCCTTGCTGGCTTTACCAGTCAAGCATCATGGTTGCTTTTACTTTCCTTCTCCCATATTTTTAGTTAAACTTGCCAACAGGATGCTGAGTCAGGGCTAAAAGCCACACCCCCACGTGGTTACTCTTATCCAATTCCGCTCTTTCCTACACACCCATTTTGGCTGGTTGTCACTCCACTGTAGCAAAATCCCCTCACCCACAGAAACCAATGAATCTCCTCTTTATTATTATAAAAGTAATACATACTTGTTGTAGAAAATGAAAATACAGAGAATCAAAAAACTATAATAATCCCATGAGTTAGAGCTTGGTGCTGTCAACATTTTAGTGGGTGTTTTCAGCGACTTTCTATAGCTTAGATGCTCAGTTGCTGGTGTTTTGAATCTTGTCCATAATTCTATCAGATCATTGCTCTGCAACAGGGTTTTCAGTTAGACCACCATCCAAACTCCGCCATCAGCTCAAACACCACACCACCCCTCACTGAGACCCCCAACCCACACCTCCCAGTTACCATAGCAACACGTCCCTCGGTACCCCCCCACCGGTGCTCTCAATCCCCCAACAGGGCTTTACTTCCTACCCAGGCACCTACAACACTACTTGTTTACGGGTCTTCCTGGCGGGGCTGCGGGGGCAGATACAAGCTCCAGCACAACAGGGATTTTCATTGGTTTTGTTCACTGCTGAATCCCTCACAGGAGGACAAGGCAGTGCCGAAGGAGCCAGCCCTAATGACCGCAGCACCAGCAAATGCTCTTCTGTTCCAGCAGAGAACTGCGAGTAACAAGTACCATCATTCCAGGTGATGGCTGCTGTGGGTCTGCCACTTCCATGGGCAGAGCAGGGACAGGAGAGAGGACTGAGACCTGGCTGTGGCGCTGGCCCAGCCGCTCCCCTTCCGGATGAGCTGGAGCCTGTGCCTTGGTCTTGTCATGGATGCGAAAGAGAGGGCGGAAGGCCGTGATGCCCGGTGGCCCCTCCATCTCTCTGCGCTTTGACAGTCTACAGACTTGGCAGAGAAAAGAACACGGAAGCCAAAGAAAGCGAGGTGTAGGTCTGACGGCGACCCCACTGCCACCCCACCCAGCCCAACCCCTTCTGCTGGCGCAGCACTTGACGGGTTACTAAGTGCTTTCATTTAGATGCTCTTGTTAATTTTATCTATTAGCTAATTGGCCCAAGAATCTCAAACAGAGCATCAGAATCAAGCACAGAGCGTTCCCAGGACGCCAGGGCAAAGTCAGCAGCACGAAGCAGAACCGACTGGGAGAGCCAGCCAGAGAAAGACGGAGAAACTCCACCAATGAGATTAAATGTAACTTCAGGGGGAGGGAGAAAAACAGCACCGAAAGGCAGGGGAGCTAATTTTCACATAACTCATCCAAATCCTATTTAAATACTCCTCAGGCAACCATCGAGCTCCACGAGTCCCACAGGGATTACAACTCCCCTCCCCCTCAACTAGCTGCATTTATTTAATCCCAGCACTCCTCCTCTACCCTTCCGACGGAGAGGATGTAATTAGCTGGTATCCCAGGCTCCCACCCCCCTGAACTTGGCTTGAGCATTTCAGAATCCTCAGAAAACTAGGCCAAAAGTTCTGTAACTCACTTAGGAGGATATATCTAGATTCCCACGGAATCTGTTACTGGGTTATATAACTCTGCTCTTATTGTAATTCTGTGACTTTTATCAAAAGGCTAGATCTGGACGGCAGACACAAATATTCCTTTCTACATTCTCTCCAAGCGAATGACCGCAGCCCGAGTTGATTCTCCAGTCCCTCGAGATTGCTAAAGCGTGCAGAAGCAAACGACTCATTTTCTTTCTTTCTTTTTTTCTTTTTAGGAGTGCTTTAGGGCAATAGTAAACTTATGCTCATCAAATTGTTCCTTTGTTCACCCTTCATCCATCCAACAGATAATCACTGAGCATCTCCCATCAGCGAGACACTGATCCAGGCAGTGGGGATAAGAATCTCGTTGAAACTGGAGAGAAAGATACAATTCACTTACATCAGGGGTTAGAAAGCTGCCTCTGGCCTCGTCGTCCCAGGTGTGCTGAATTCCCTGCACCCCACTCGAGGTGCAAACCACCAATTCCTCTCTCTGACTTACATCAGCCGGATGGGCTGCTCAGGGGCAGCCTCTTCCGAGTCCTTCTGCCCAGCACACACCCTTCTGGATGCTTTCCTGGCTCATGAGTTCCTCTGACCAGGACCTTTGGGGAGCACTTTGGTTTTACTTTTATTTTTATTATTTTTTAACATCTTAATTTATTTTTTTCAGTGTTCCAAGACTCATTGTTTATGCACCACACCCAGTGCTCCATGCTCCAGTGCTCCATGCTCCCTCCTTAATACCCACAGCAGGCCCTCCCAACCCCCTAGCCCCTCCCCTCCATAACCCCAGTTTGTTTCTCAGAGTCCACAGTCTCTCATCTTTCATCTCCCCCTACAGTTCACCCCAATTCGCTTTTCCTTTCCTTCTCCTAATGTCCTCCATGTTATTCCTTATGCTCCACAAGTGAGGGAAACCATATGATAATTGACTTTGGTCTTAAAGGCCTTTTCCTCCAGCAGCCAAGCTGGGGGCTCAGCGAACACACCCGTCCATCTCCCAGGGCCAGTCTACCAATGGAGGAGGGGAGTTTTGAGAAGGTGTTGCTAAGGAAGCTGTCCTTGTGCCAGCGTTAAGAGGTTGCAGAGTAAAAGGAAAACACTCCCTAAAGTCTGGAAAATAAGTCTGTTTCTGACCCAGTGCTTTAAGAAAGCACATTCAGAATCTCTGTTCTGCTACTGATTCCAAGACCATCATGGGCACTTGATTTTAAGTTCCGTGTTCTAGTTTTCCTATCCAGAAAATGCAGCTCCCCCTCAGGGTCCCTGCCAGGATTCAATGCTACCTTCGCTGAGCATTTACTATGAGGGAGGCAGCCCGGGAAGCACTTTACAAATAGAATCTTATTTAATCCAGTTGTTGACCTCATGCCAGCCCCAGATCGCCATACTGGTGAGGGTTGGCTGGGAAGTTTTTCTGGAGCAACCAGGATAGTTATGGCTTAAATCCCTCAATAAATGCACAACAGTCAGTGAAATGTCAAACAGGGTTGGACCACATATTTGGAGTTGTGCTGGCCACGTAGTTACTTAATATAGTAGCCACCAGCCGCCGATAGCTACTTAAATTTACATCAATCAAAATCAGATTAGATTAAAATTCAGTTCCTAGGTTACACCAGCTGCATCTCAAGTGTTTAATGACCAGTGTGGCCAGTGCCCACCCTATTGAAGGGAGCAAATATAAAGTATTTCCACCACTGCAGAAAACTCCATGAGAACTGGGGGAGATAAAATGCATATAGAAGGAGAAATGAGAAAAGTCCGCCTAGGGGTAGGAGGGTTAATTCCATAGGCACTTTGTGAAATTTCAGCAGGTTTTCAGTAATTTGTCAGGGCTAACAGGGTGACGCTCTTCTCATCTGTGGGCTGTCCCGGCCAAGTGCTCTTGGGGCATCTGGGTGATTTTATAGGACAGCTTGAGTAGCTGCAGTGATTTAAGAGTTTAGATCTTTTACTAAGTAGCACAGATCAAAGTAAGACATTTATTAAAAAGGCTTACTTTTTAAGTAAGACAAACCCACTTGGATAAACCCAATGGCTCCCCTACCCTTTGCCCTGACAATGTCAATTCTGATAGCCTAGCGCCAAGGAGACACACCTCAAAAATAAATCCTGCACTAATCATCATGACTCGGGGAAATGCTCTTCAGTATTCTCAGATGCAAGGAGTCTTCCTCTAGGTATAACCTACTCTATGCTGTACAGGCTCTGGCCTGCTCCAGCCTCCTCCCGCCCACAGCCAGTGCTCCTTGTAAAACCCAAATATGATCCCGTCTCCCAACTTCAAAATTTTCACAAAGCACTCCACTCCTTAGATTACTTATCTCAAAAGCCCTTAACTTAGGCTACGATCCCCTTCATAATCTGATTTTGGTTTGCCGAACCACCCTTACTCCTCTGCCCCAGACCTCTAACTCCTCCTGTTCCATTCAACCCTACAGAGGAAGCCTGGAAAAAGTATTAAGCACTCCTACGTGCCAAATATTCTGCTAGGTTCTAGAGATATGACAGCAAAGGAAAAAAAAATAAGATCAGACCTCTACCCTCATGGAGTTATGTTGTAGTAGGACCAGCCAGACAACAGGCAAATAAATACATGCTATGCCAAAGGGTGACAGGTGCCTACAGAAACCCAACAATGGCTGGGGGTAGGGGTACTTCCCTTATAGTTAGACATTATTTTCTCGAATCCTTTGAAACTGTCATTGACCCATGTCTTCATTCGATAGACTTTTATTGAACACTTACCATGTGCTGGGAGGTTTTCTGAGCACTGTGACTACGGGAGCAAACAAGACAGGTGCCCAGGCCCGACGAAGCTTACATTCTCATGGCAGAGAGGGATAACGAGCAAGAGTACACCATAGCAGCTCAGACAAAGGCAGGTGCCAAGGATCATGGAGGTGGAAACAGGGGGGAGTACACAGGTGGTGCGGGGCTGGTGGTGCACCCGACAGAAGGTCGCTGCACCAGGACACGCAGAGACGGTACGTGCACGTTCTCTTGTTGGCTGGAATGCACTTTCCCCACCTTGCACACGTGGCCACTTCCTCCTCTGTTTCCTCCACCAAGCCCTGACAACAATGGTACTTTCTGGAGCTTTTCCGACTCTCTCCCGACTGAGTTCTCTCTGTACACTCTAAGTACCTTAACTCATCTAGTACCATACAATAGGACATCATGCATTTAGGTATGTTGGTCCCAGAGGGTTCAAATTCCTGAAGAGCAGGGACTGGGTTCTAGCCATCTTCCTTTACTCACTCTAGAAGCTTTCACGGAACACCAGCTACAAAGCTTGCCCAGCGTCCATACCACAGAGAAGGAGAGGATGCCTGTCACTTTGTCCTTATTTGAGAAACACCTGCTTTGCTGTCCCCGCTCATCCACAACAAAGCACTACTGTGCCATTTAAATAAAATCATGCGTGCAAAAGTGTCTGAAATAGCACCGAGAACACGAAAACTCCGTAAATAGGAGCTGTGGCTATATGAATTATTACTAATCTCAATCAGTTTGTCTGCCCGGTCCAGTCCTGTCTAGCACAGCTCTCCGGTACATCACGGGAATGCTTCCTTGTCTCGTCTCTACGCTAGGATCAAACCCTAGCACGGCCTGACTACTAAACCCGACCTCGGGCGCTACAGTCCCTAGGAATCCTGTGCAGCTTATCTGCTCACTAACAAGCTCATATTCCAAGGCGCTGCAGTGACGCGAGGTAGTTACTGACCCCCTGCCTCCTCTCCACTGCTCTCAGTTTGGGCGGAGATCCTCTGTTTTCAAAGCCCCTAAGTGCTGACATTTCCGTGGCTTTTTGCCGCCCCCACCCCCCACCCCGCATCACTGCAGAGCTGCCCGACCTCTTGAGTCTTCTCTGCTGTTCCATTCTTCAACCCCTGGCATCCACTCCCCAGACACTCTTCCCTCAATCCAAGTTTCTTCCCTCGTGCGCTCCCTGTAGAATGTCCATGAGAACATGAAAACCACCTCAGCCGCTCAGCCAGACAAAACTGAGCCTGGCACCCCCACATCCCATTTAAAGGGTTGTGGGGCCCTGGGGGGAGGCGCACAGATATGTCTCTGGGACCAGGAATGTTCTCTTATAAAAGGGGCTAGCATCTGTTTTCAACGGCTGCTGAGGGGATGGACCTATCTTAATACCACCGGGTCAGCACACGGTCTTCCAAAGCTTGAGGGCACGAGAATGCTCTTTTCTGCATAGCCGGCCGCTTACTATATGTGGTTACATAGATACAGCTCCAGATTTATTAAGAAGGTGCGAGCACGAGCTGTTGCCTTTATACCCAGCCGCATGTAGGCAGGAAGACCGAGGCCAGCTGACCTGCCCCTGCAGAGGGTCAGACGGAACCTCTGTTAAAAACTGTTAAAAAGGGTGGCGCGGGGTGCCTGGGTGGCTCAGTGGGTTGGGGCCTCTGCCTTTGGCTCGGGTCATGATCCCAGGGTCCTGGGATCGAGCCCCGCATCGGGCTCTCTGCTCAGCGGGGAGCCTGCTTCCTCCTCTCTCTCTGCCTGCCTCTCTGCCTACTTGTAATCTCTGTTTGTCAAATAAATAAATGAATCTTTAAAAAAAAAAAAAAGGTGGCGCCTGGGTGGCTCAGTGGGTTAAAGCCTTTGCCTTCGGCTCAGGTCATGATCCCAGGGTGCTGGGATCGAGCCCTGCATTGGGCTCCCTGCTCAGCGGGGAGCCTGCTTCCCCCCCTCTCTCTGCCTGCCTCTCTGCCTACTTGTGATCTCTGTCTGTCAAATAGGTGAATAAAATCTTTAAAAAAAAAAACCCAAAACTGTTAAAAAGATGAATGTGTGTTCTCAACTGAGCTCCACCAGCCAGCCAGGGCTCGACAATTTAAAAAACAATTGCTGGATGCTCAGTTCAAGGTGAGAGAAGATTCTGAAGAGGAAAGACTCTTCTCAAAACTTGCTTCTAATTAAAGTGTGGGTTGGCTGCCTTTGCCCTGAGCTCAGCTCTTTGTCCATGAAGGGGAAATTGCACGGGGCTTGGCCTAGACAGTAAGCCACTTCGTCTACACTGGAACTCAATCACGGGTTTCCCAGCCCCATTCAGGTGCACGGCATTGGGAGAGTCTGAGAACCTCCTGAAAAGTATGAATTCATCTTTTTCGCCAGCGCTGCCTGAGTACTTGAAACTAAGCAAAATTGTCCAACTGACACAGAAAAGAAAGGAAATTCAGGACATGGGTGAAATACTGTAAAATGCACACAAGGTCAGGGTCCAAAAAGCCAAACCAAACCCAAACAAACCATTCCAGAGTCAGCTGTAAGGCAAACTTTGGCTGAGATGGGGCTGACCCACTGATGGGACCGTAGGGCTCCGTAAACGATGGGAAGAGCTTTACGGAATACCTGAAAACTGAAAAGATGCAAAAGATGCTGTGTTCTGCACGGAGTGGGGGCCAGAAAGGTGCTGACTTACCAAATGGGTGATGACAGAGAAGAGAAAAAGTGGGCAGATGAGTAAACTCATAGCAAGATTGATGGCACCAGTCGACCACTGGCAGGTGACAGATGAACCAATGCATCACCAAGGAAGGTAGAGGAAAAGACTGTGAAATACTGCCAGCTCTGAGATGAGCTGAGAGGCACAAAGAACCAGGAGCTCGGGGTGCAAACTCCATGGCCCAGGGAACAGAGCAGGTCACCCCAATTCCTGAATGCCATGTGAAGCCAGAGGAGGAGAGAATATGGGAAAGAGCTTACAAGCCGGCTGCCAGATATTGCACTCTACTCCTGCATATGCTATGTCCTTTGATTCTCCCCTAAATCCACTGGAGTAGATAGCAGTATCATCTTGATTTTATAGCAGAGGAACCAGAATCTCTAAGTTTTATACTCTGGTAACACAGTGAGTGGGGAGCAGAGCAAGGACTTACAGCGGGTCCGTCTGAAGACACAGGCTGCATGCTCCCAGCACCCTGCAAATTTTTTCACTAACATAAATCCTAGGACCTTGGAGGATGACTAGGGAGCCCAGATTAGCCTGCTGGTAAGCGATTTCTCTGAAGTCTCCATTTTTATCGTCATCACTGGTGTGCATTTTAAATTTTATCTTGTATTTGTGATTTAACCAACGAATAATGTTTTAAATTACTTATCCCACAGGAGGACATAGTGTCCTTGTCCTGGGGGCTTGGAACAGCGTCTGGAGTAATAGTGAGTACTGAGGGGAGGGCAACGAGTGGGCAGTGTGTACCCTTTCTCGGAAGGCAACACATTCTACCATGCTGCGTCCTAACAGCCCATTTTCAGGCAAGATGGGAAATATCAGAGTATCCCATTAAAGTCAAAATTATGTTTAATGGCTGGGTAAATAAGGACTGTCACGGCGCTCTGGCAAATAACTTGCATGTACTCTCTCCAACTGACAAGCCAATCTATGTTACCTTCCCGGTAGAAATTCATCTCTGTTCAAATGAGTACCCTTGTGGGCATGGTGTTTTCTTAGAGTCTGCCAGTGTCATCTGTGCAGGTGACATGCTCGATTAGCCCAGTAGTGAGGACAGGTGACTCTGAGTGGTGGTCCAGGTACTGACCAAATGGCTCACCATGGGTTACCCTTCAATTAATCCCTCTCAACAACTCTTTGAGAAAGGTAATACTATCACACCCATTTTGCAGATAAAGAAACTGAAGACAGAGAGGCTGAACCACTTGGTCCAAGGTGACCCAAGCTTGGCCATCGTGGGGCTGGGATTCATATCCATGTAACTAAACTCAAAAGCCTTCATTTTAACCAATGGCTCTAGGTAGCCTGGCTCCTTGATCCACATTTGCTTAGTATAAAGCTAATCAATATCAGTGTGCTCTTTTCTTTTGACATAATTAAAAGGCTCTTCTAACCCATGTGTTGAGTAGGGTCCTCTATCTTCTGACTGGGTAGCAATCACAGGGCAAAGGGAGCAGCTGCTCCATCCGTGCCCAAGGTTCTCATCTAAAAGATGCTATTCTGAGCATGGAAATGCCCACCATCGGTTTACTACAAGTACAAGGTAAACACCCAAGGGAAATTTGCTTTTGTTAAGCTCCTCAGCCCAGAAATCAAGTTTGAGCCTTAGTTAACTTAGAGACACCAGCAATGCTTACAGTTGTATAACACTGTCAACAGAAGACAATGTCACCTCATGGTCAATCAGCACTGGAGCCAAACAGTGCTGGGTGTGGACCTGGAATTTTCCCACTTACAGGTTGCCTGGTTTTGAGTGCTGAATCTGACATGCATCTCAGTGTCCCCATCTGTAAAATGGAGACAATAACATTCACCCCTTGGTGCTGCTGTGGTGATGAACTGAGACATCCCTCCCTAGGTCAAATGTCACCTGATGGCTTATCTGCATGTCTACTATGGCGACTGAGCTCCACTGAATGCCACACCGATGAATGTACAATAATGACTCCTGAACAACACTGGGCTAGGGGTGCTGCTCCCCCGTCTCTGTGCAGTCGAAAATCCCCATGTAGCTTTTTATTCTTACTTTTTAAATTTTTATTTATTTATTTGACAGAGAGATAGATCACAAGTAGGCAGAGAGGCAGGCAGAGAGAGAGAAGGGGAAGCAGGCTCCCTGCTGAGCAGAGAGCCCGATGCGGGGCTCGATCCCAGGACCCTGAGATCATGACCTGAGCCAAAGGCAGAGGCTTAACGCACTGAGCCACCCAGGCGCCCCCTGCATGTAGCTTTTTAAAAATAATTTACTTGAGAGAGCGAATAAGCATGCGAGCACGGGGAGGGGCAAAGTGAGAGGGAGAGAAAGAATCCTGAACAGATTCCCCACCATGCGCAGAACCCCATGTGGGGCTCGATCTCACAACCCTGAGATCATGACCTGAGTGAAACCAGGAGTCAGATGCTTCACCAGCTGAACTCCCCAGGCGCCTCACAAATCCGCATGTAACTGTTGGTTTCCCAAAACAACTACCCACAGCCTACTGTCAGCCAGGAGCATTACCGATAATGGCCAATGAACATGTAATTTGTGTCATATGTATGCTGTACTATACTCTTACAATAAAGCTGGAGGAAAGAAAATGTTACTTAGAAAATCATGAAGGAAAATACACGTACAGTACTGTCCGGTATTCACTGGAACAAATCTGTGTGTAAGTAGAGCCATATTATATTTTTGTTTTTAAAAAGATTTTAATTTATTTATTTGAAAGAGAAAGAAAGGAAGAGAGCACAAGCAGGGGGAGCAACAGAGGCAGAGGGAGAAGCAGGCTCCCCACTGAGCAGGGAACCCGACGCAGGGCTCAATCCCAGAACCCTGGGATCATGACCTGAGCTGAAGGCAGACGCTTAACCGACTGAGCCACCCAGGCGCCCCACCATATTATATTTTTATTGATCATATCGATACCATCAATATCTTGCAAACCTGTCTCTTTAAAACTGCCTCAAACTGCTTTCCCACCAGTTTCTCCAACTGAGGATCACAACCACCCTAGCGAGTAGGTAGCTCAACTAATACACTTTTTTGGCAGGTGAGAAATGTGAGGTTCGGAGAGATTCGGGAACTTGCTTAAAGCCACGAGGTTAGCTGGTGTCACTGTTGCAGCTAAGACCAGAAATCGGATTCTCCCTTTTCTTCTGCCACCCAGCTTTGAAAATACCTGCAGGTTGTGCGAGATCACAGGGAAGAAAGATAATCGGCTTCTCTGGGATCACACAGCAAGTCTGCAAGAAGGCAGGAAACCATCCTCCAGCCTATGTTCTCACCCCGCTGCCATTAGGCACCTCACGGTTCAGAGAGAGAGAGCCAAATTCTGCTCAGGAATCCAAGCCCCGAGACGAACAGCTGCTGTACCTCTGTCCTCTCTGCACTCCGCCTCCAGTCCATCAGGAAGCCCTCGGTGATTGCGCCCCCAAGCAGACCACCAAACTCCCCTCCCCTACTTGCTATACGTCACTGACAGGGGCTTCCTTTCCCTTCACTGGGCATCACAGACTCTGCCCCGCTCTTTGCATTTGCCATTTGCTTTGCTTAAAGCACTCCAGCTCTTGGATGTGCTGGAGTCTTCTCTTGGCTGAAATTTCTCCTCCACCTTTGGGACTTCCTACCGAAGCAGCCTTGCACACGCCGCTCCCTCCCCCGCCATCTCTGTCATGTTGCTCTTTCCTATACCACCATCAAAATGATCTTGCTCACCCGTGGTCTGTTTTCCTGCACCTGAGCATCGAAGCTCCATGGGGGCAAGCCCCTTGGCTGTTTCGCTCATCTCATGCACTGTGTGTTACAAGGCGTAAAAAGAAAATGTTCCACCCCCCAGTAGCACCTGCCTAGGGGAGATCAAAACTAGAAGTTTGTATTTCAGTGTAACTGCATTCAAACAGCTGAAACTATTTGGGGATGGAGTCATGGCAGGCTCTAAACGGTCCTTAAAAAAAACACTCTTCTGTCCTAGCCGAGGAACTAGGTTATTCTCCCAAACTTTGTACAAACTGATGAACACCTTCCGACCCCCGGAGAACACAGTTTTAAAATGCTCTCTCCTACCCTACCTCCCCTTGGCCCTTAAAAACTTTGACTTCTTCCCTATGTCACCTATTTGGTAAATTGTTTTCAATGGGGTGTGTTCCCTCGCCCGGCAAAGAAATAAACAATGAATTCAACTTTGTTTTGTGTTTATCCTGTTTATATGTTTATTTATTTTTGTTTTGTTTTGTTTTTTTGCTCCCGTTGATGAAAACTGGGCTCTTTCTGGAGTATTCTGAGATACCTGGAGAGGCAGGGTATGGAGGGACCCAGATCCCAGACTCAGGAGCAAGACTATCAAGTTCAGACCCCAAGTTCTGCTATTTTCTCAGGCAAATGAAGCAACCACTCGATGCCTCGGTTTCCTCACTGCAAACCACAGTAACAATGCCTGCCTCATGGTGACTGGCCCAGAGGAAGGGCTGCACCAGTGCCAGCTCCCCTGATCATTCAGCACGACGTCGAAGAAGAGTCTCTTACTTCGGCAGAGAAGACTCTTACGAGGCTGTTGCCAGAAGCTCAGGGTTGTCGTATCAGTTTCTCAATACGATAAAACATGGAAAATGTCCAATACGTACGAAATAAATGAGAGCAACCTTTCTTCTAAAGCCAGCCACGGACAGCAATACAACGTATTATTAATTACTTCCAACTTTTTACTAAGGCTTTGCTAAATAGCCGAGGACAGGTAATGCGGCGGAGGATGCAGTCTCAGGGTCTTAGAACTTTTATACACTTGATTCCGGTTCGTCTACACTAGGCAAAGCGAGGCTTACTGGGTGCTCATTTTACAGACAAGAAAGTGGAGGGTCAGAGATGGGACTGTGGCTTGTTCCTGGTCTCACAGTGCAGGGGAGTCAGACTTAACTTCTTCACTGACTGCATTTCCCTCAGGTGAGGGTAACAGTCAGTCCTTTGATTGGAATTGTTCTAGAAAAATAATTACTAGAGCTCTTTAGAATGACTCCGGAGGAGAAAGCAAGGTGTGATTAGGAACATTTTTTCCTTCGGAATAGTCATCCTGGAGGTGTGTATTAATGAGGCCGCTGTTGTTAAAATGACCACTGGGGTAGTCAAGTGTCTTAGAACTCCCCTCGGATCCTAAAGGATAACCTGAACACCAAAGGGCTGGCCTATCTTGCCCTTAGAGAGTTGATTTGATTTTCATAAAAGGCCAAGAATCCCATGTACCTCTAAATCTTGTAAATAAGCTGGGTGGTAAAGAAAGGTAATAAATAAAGGTTTGTACTTCTTCGAAAATAAAATGGACTATAAAACAGAGACTCATGTGGTTTACGAGGTAATGTTATATACGACTTTCGGAATGATGGACATTTAGAGTGGCCTCTTTGGCATGCCATTTTGCTGCTTGCTGTCTTTCATAGAATTAGGCCAGTGCTTTGTAGCAGGGTGGCCTCTGGGGTCAGAGTGGACCCCAAGCCTAGGGTTTTCTGCCCTGAATGCAATGAGGGAACTCAAGAAAGGTGCTCTGTAGAAGACTTATAGTTGCAGCTTCCTCTTAGCTCCCTCCTCTATCCTGTGGCAGTCATTCAGTTTAGAGAGGACTGACCTCACCCCTGTTCAAAGTGTGGACGTACCTTGATGAAGGCAAGCAGCATACTTCACTCATTGAGCTAAAGATTGGATAAGGAGTGAGGCTGTGGGCTGAGATGGCACAATTATAGAGTAAAGCACAGGACTCTTCCTCCCTCAGAGATGAATGAGGAAGCTGGCAGCCCAAGGGATGGATAGAAATCCTGCGCTCCTAAAAGGGAAGTCAGCCTGAGGACAAAGATGAAGAATCTTTGAGAAACGAGCCAAAGCCCATTTGCCACCTGCAGGTACATAAACCAATGCATTCATTATTTATGCCGGTACAGTGTGGATTGCCTTTACATATAGCATGACTCCTCTCTGTTCCCAGAGCACCTTATGGCATGCCTTACAACTGTTATTAGATAAATAAGCATGAATACATAATTTATATAATGTGCTACATACATATTAAAACATATACATCTATGATAATATATAAATCTGCGCATTTGTTTCTTTTCTTCTACACATAAGCCTTTCAAAGTAGAAAGTGGGTCTAATTCACCTCTGAATCCCCAGTGCTTAGCACACAGCTTTGCTAACAGTTAGGTGCAAAGTGGGAGACGCTTCTCTCAAAAAGCCACTATATGAAGGCTTTAGAACATCTTCAGGCAGCAAAGGGATCACAAGACACTGACTTCATCTCAATCTTCCCAAACCCCTAACCTTACCTGTCCAATTACAGGTACAAACCCACTTTGAGGACCATGATGGTGACAATTAAAGAGAGGCGGAAAACATCATTAAAGTGCAGAATGTCCCATGGGAGCATTTGGCTATAAAAATGTTAGTGTGTGTGTGTTTTTTTTAAGATTTTATTTATTTGACAGGGAGATCACAAGTAGGCAGAGGCAGGCAGAGAGAGAGAGAGGGGAAAGCAGGCTCCCTGCTGAGCAGAGAGCCCGATGCGGGGCTCGATCCCAGGACCTGAGCCGAAGGCAGAGGCTTATTAACCCACTGAGCCACCCTAGTGTGTTTTTTTGTTAAGGAAAAAATAAGTCCCAGAGCTTCCTGATTTATAAGGTGGTTAAATGCATGTGTGTACCACTCCCTGATTCGAACTGCAGACTCTCTCCTTGCTAACTTTAGGCAAGCTACTTAAGGGTTTGTGTCCATAAAATGGGGATAATAAAAGCACCTTTCCTTAAGTGACTGTTGGAGATTAAATAAGGGAATCTGCATGAAGCCATTAGTCTAACTACGGGCATTATCAATACACAGAACGTATTATTATTACTAATGTTATTACTCTTACTATTACTTCAGCACTGGCTAATCCAGAAGCCAATCCAAGCAAGTGGCTTAATGGAAATTCACAGCTAAACTAACGGGAAGAGTTGCCATCCCCAGAAGGGACAGAAGAGGAACAGCTGCTCCCAGCACAGGTGTAAGCTCAGGGGAGAGGGGCAGATGATCACTGCTGGACCAGTGACAAGATGGTTTGAGGAGAGCCCATGAAAGGCTTCCTAGCCCAGCCCTGGACCCTCCTGGAACCTAAAGAGGAATCCAAAGGATGGGGAGGGAATGGGAGGGGGCTGCATTGAAGAGGCACAGGATTGCAGATGATACATTAAAGAGCTGGACTCAGAGGCAAGGGGATTAGAGCTATTCTCTAAGTCAGGGACAAAGCTAATGAGGCTTTTCTTGTCACCATCTATAGAAGTTTATTACTTATACTTCAAAGACAGTGAGCAGCAGAGGGGCTGGGGAGAGGGGCTGCTCCTCACAAGAACAGGAGCAGGAAAGGGAAGATGCTCACTTCTGGAGAGGGGGGAGGGCGCCCCCTGTGACCCTGCTGCAAAAGGAGCCAAGCCCTGGGGTGGGGGTGGGGCAGGAGTCTGGAGGCACGCTCCTTGATGATCAGTTGCTGGTGGTGGTCACAGGGCAGGAGGAAGATGGACAGGAGAGAGGATTAATTAACTTGATCACAGAGCAGGAGATGGGCTGGTGACTCTGAAATTACCTGCTGGCAGCCCTCAATTCTGATCTCATGCATTCTGGGTTTCTCTCCTGGTAGGAAGTGCTCCAAGTCATTCTTCAGCTCAACCTGCTTAACACGTCGCTGTCCATCAGCACACCTTCTACTTGAACATGGCGATCCAGATGGGGTGGCAGGCAGCTCGCACAGTGAGTCTTCTTCACTCACTGTGATGTGGACAATGCCTTCCTACCAGCTCAAAGCAGTCACTTCTGATAGTTTGTAATTACAGAGGAAGGAACAGTCATTCCATCATTAGTTACTTGCTGACTGCTTACTACTGTGTGCCAGATACTAGGGATACAGCAATGAACAGCGATAGCCCGGGCCCGGGCCTCCTGGAATTTGAGAGTCTAGTGGGGTAAATGGGGCGTTAATTAATGAATCATGCAAATGACAGTTATTATGAAGGGGAAACATGGGATGCTTGGGTAGGTGTAAAATGGGAGGAATTGACCTGACTAGGCAAGGCTCTCTTGAAGCAGTGATGACAGGGCTGAGGTTGGCGGTCCCTGTAGGATCAACCAAGCAAGAGTGGGGACATTGGCCAAGGAACACAGGGAAGAAAGTTCTAGGGTGAGGGAAGGGCATGTGCAAAGGTCCGGTGGTGGCAGGGAGAGCAAAACACAGAACACCAATCTTTCTGGAGTGAGGCAGAGAGAGGGAGTACGTGGAGAGGCAAGGAGGCATGGACTTTGCCTGTATTTTTCACAACTTACCCTTTTGGTTCTCACTATGTGATTTCACAGCACGTAGCAGAGGTTCAATACAAATGTTGGAGTGAAATGAGAGATTTCCTACAACGCTCTAGGCTCCATGTCAGGATTTTACACACTGTATCTCCCTGAATCCACTAATTCCTTAGTTCTCGCTGAATCAATTCATTTTACTCACAGAGAACGAACAGTTAATAAACCCAAGGTCACAGGAAGTGTAGGTCCCAAAGCTGAGATCCCAGTCAGGTACCCTTCAGAAACTTTACAGTTAGGCTATTCTGTGTGAAGCTATTTTAGTGAACTAAAATAATGAGGTGAGGATGGTTTGCTCACCTAAGACAAAATTCCTGCACTCAACCCCCCCCCCCCCAAAAGGCAGTCAAGACTAAGGGGCTAAGAAATGGAGCAGCCACTTTGGAAAATGGCTCAGCAGTTCCTCAAAACACCACATGTGGAGTTCTCCATGATCCAGAAATCGCACTCTTAGGTATATACCAAGGGAAATGAACACACGCTGATGTAAAAACTTGTACCAGAATTTCATAGTAGCATTATTCATGAAGTCCGAAAGTGGTAACAGCCTCAGTGTCCATCGGCCATGAATGAAAAGGTAAAAGGTGTCATTTCCAGACGATGGAACATTGTGTAGCCACAGAAAGGAATGGATGGCTCACACCTGCTACAACATGGACAAACCCTGAAACCTTAACGTCGAGCTAAGTGAAAGAAGCCAGGCGCAAAGGCTACCTCCTGTATGACTCCATTCATGAACATGAAGTGTTCAGAAAGGGCCACGCCACAGAGAGGGGAAGTAGGTGAGCAGTTACTCAGGCTGGGGGATGGAGGAATGGGGACGGTTGATGGGTACAGGTCTCGCTTGGAGTGTCGAAGTTCTAAAATAGATCATAGCGATGGTCACAAAACTCTGTGAATTTACTAAAAAGTACTCATCTGTACAGTATAAATGAGTGAATTTTACAGTATGTGGAATACATCTCAAAAAAAAAAAAAGGAACAGTGACGAAGAGATCAAATATCAGAATCCAACAGCAGGGGCTCTGAACCCTCGCTCTGCCGATCTCTGAGCCACGTGAACTCGGGCAGGCGAATTCCTGCTGGCAAGCTTCGGTCTCCACACCCGTGCAAGCTCCACACGACCACCTCACAGGGCTGCCAGGCTGCAGAATGGACTACTTCCTGCAAGGCGTCAACAGCCCATGGACCCCAAGGTACCCACATCTGAAATACTTTCAGTGGACGTGGGGGTTTCCGAGACGACAACAAACGCCAGTCGAAAGCACACCCGTCCTGTGTTCTGGACGGCGCGGCAGGACTCGTGTCTGCCGTCTATCCTGGTTTGGCCGTGAGGACAGAGCTCAGGTGGCTACCGTGGGTGAGAAGGTAGCCAGTGGCCACAGGGGCCAGGTGTGAGGAGGCGATAAGTGTCTGGGCCCCAGAACCAGACAGAAGCTGCTCTGTTTCTAAGAGCTCAGTATCCGAAGCTGAAAATGCTCGGAATGCTGCTCCAGGACCTCTCTCGTCCTTCCTGCATCCTGCTGTGCCCAGAGGAGCTCTGGGCAGGGGCCGGGACTACAGCGAAGGCAGAAGCTGGCTGTCAGAGCCCCAGGGTTTTCTTCTTGTGGCCCATGCACCTGCTGGGGTGAGCTGAGGCTCTGGGTGGTCAGGTTCTCGGAGGCGTCCCTGGCTTCTATCTGGAGCAGTCGCTAATACCATTATCACCGCAGACAGGAGAGGATCCAAATGGGCTTTGCTAATCTCCCGCCAGCAACCATGTCAGCCCCACCCCCTTGGAAAACTCCAGAAACCGAGAGGATGGTTTCCCTGGAAGAAGAAAAGGCTCCCTTGGTCCCTTATGCAGGCTGGGAAGGGGAATTTATTCTGCATGGGGAGGGCGAGTCCCGGAAACAAAGAAAGAAGTTACAGAATGAGATCTGGGGCTGAATATGAAGAACTTTCAAAGGTCATTGTTCTTTGGAGGCACCATGTGTGTTGTGATAGGCAGTGAGTTTCCCGGTCATCAGGGGTGTGCACAGCCTGAGTAGCTGGGTAAGAAGAGTGGGCATTCTAGGCCTTCAGGATTCCCTGCCATGCTGAGACTATCGATATAGGTATCAGCTCTCGGTTCCTGTCATTTGGAACCAATTTCCCTTCTCTTCCCTTGCTTCCTAGTACTTAATAAATGACCCACCTGACAACAGCTTTGCTCTCAGAGCAACCTGGCCTCTGCTCTACAAAGCACTGGTCATTCTGCACGGGGTACAATCATCTCACTGTCCTCCTTGCCGGGGACTGCCCTTATTAGCCCAGACACCCCAAGGCCCCGAGGCAAAGCAGGTGCTGAATGGGCAGGTCGGGGGCAGCAGCGTAGTCCCTCCACTTTACGGTCACAGACTGGGCTCAGTCACTCACAAGACTCACTGCCATGCATTCTCCTGGACACTTGCCTGACTCCCCTCTGCCAGCTGGTCCTCCCTGAAGGGAGGAAGGGGGTCTCATTTCAAACCTCTTTACCTCACAGGATGCCTTGAGCACAGAATGTGCTACATAACTGTTTTTTCCCCCCAAATCAGAGAAAGATATCTCCTTACTTAGGGCTGGAGAGGCAGCTGCTGCTTCTGGAACAATTTTCCATTTAAACCCAGTAATAAATGACACTTGTGAAGCAGGCACAGAAAGCACGCAGCTCC
>RCUC01063908.1:0-10044 GCA_003697995.1 Taxidea taxus jeffersonii
AAAAAAAAAAAAGAACAGCAAGGGCCTCAGGAATCATGATGTCTGGATCCAGAAGGAAAAGGGGGAAATTCACCGTCCATTTTCCCTTTTTCTTTCACCCGTTGAGTCCCAAACTTAAACAGAACACCTCAGCGCCTGGACTGCAAAGGCCCTGTTCAGCCAACAGAGGTGCCCTCTTGCCGCTGGTGTTCCCTTATGCACAGCGGGGAAGAGGCTTGGTCCTAGAAACCACAGAGGCCATGCTCAGGGCCAGCAGAGTGGGGTCACATGATCACACAGAAGCCAGACTCCGTGGGTCTCCTCTGACGGCTTCTGCTGGGGGCTTCCCTGGGCCAGCCTGACGACCTGCAGGAGGCAGGGAGGGGCTTGCCAGTGGGGTGCTGGAGAGAGAGCAAAGGGCCCCCTGGCGTGGCTGTAGCTACTGGCCCTCGGCTCCACTGCTGGGCTCCAGGTCAGGAGGGGGAGGTTTGAGCGCACACCCCCACCCCTGACCCTGTTCAGCTCAGCAGGATTCTCCCTTTCTGGGGGGCCTCCAGTCCGGCTGTGCAGGAGACAGGGAACACCCCAGGCTCTAGACCTGGATGAGCATTGTTCCCATTGTTCAAGGCCAAAGACAAAGAGGCTCCCCCACTCACTGGACCACATCTTTCCCCAGTCTGACCAGCGATTATGTTCTGTTAAAACCATCCAAAGTCACATCCTTTCCAACTCCTTTTATCCATTCTTCAGGCCTCCCCCCTCCCCCCAGGGACCCACCTATTGGCTTGGGGGCCATCTGGTACCAGAATGCCAGGGTGCTCCATTTGGAGGGGGCCTTGGCCTCCAAGCAGGAGGGTTCCTGGACCTGGATGGAGAGGGACAGCCACATTCATCACTTGCCTCTCTGGACCAAGAATCACATGGTGGAAAGAGAAAGCTTTGGGAGAAGAGCAAGGGCAGTGGGGGCTGGGATGCACACCCTGGTCACTGACACTGACATGGAGGGTGCAGCAAAGCCTGGGCTCTGGACAGGACAGGTGTCTGGCTACAACTCGCTGCCGCCTGGAGGACACACTACAAACAAAACAGGGAATTCCACTCAGAATAGCATGTAGCCAGGGACTCTGCCTCCAGAGGTTGGAGCCTCTCGGGGAAGCTCGTAAACAGGGACCTACGGCAAGATCAGCACCCAGTACCTGGCATGTAGCGGGCTTTCAGTAAAACCTGGTGCTCTAAGATCCACAGTTCCAGAGGCTAGGAAAGCTGTGGAAGCCGGGGGGACAGGTGACTGCGGGAGGGGAAACTGCACAGGGTCCTGAGATACGAACGGGACAGGAGCAGGATGGGGGGGGGGCTGGATGGCCTCCATGGCAGACCAGGGCCGGGGGGCCCCTCAGGGAACCGGAGGGGTTGGGACAGCGCTCCCATTTTCAGGGAGGAGGCGCACAGCCGGGCGGGCCTGCTCCCACTCACATTGCAGTCTCTGTGCCCACGACACCACGGGGACATCATCGGGAAGTGGCTGGTTCTCTGTCTCCTCCTGGCCCTCCATGCACTCTTCTTCCCACCCACCCGAAGACCTGGAGGGGTGGGGAGCAGGGGGGAGAGCTGCACCAGGCCAGCCCCTCCTCCCTGGGGTGCCTGCAGACCCCAACCCCCCACCCAGCGGTGCATGCCTCTAGCGCACCACCCCTCTCCCCCACCAACCCTGGAGCCCAGCCTTGCCCCACTCACCTGTGTGGCACTTCTGTCCCACCCCTTCCTGCCCCGGCTGGGGGCCCTGCGGCCACCCCTGGAGCCTGGGTCCTCCCTGGCGCGGACGTCTGGGAATGGTGGGGAGCAAAGGGAACTGGCTAGGGGTGTATCTGCGAGTGTGTGTTCTCTGAACACGCTATGGCCCCCCAGAGACACGGACGTGCTACAGACAGCCTAGGGGCGTGCCACCCGTCGGAGAGTGGAAATCCGTGGTGGGGTCTCGGCTAGTGACTCTCAAGGTAGAAGCAGGCTCCCCATTATCAGGTCTGCCCAGAGCCTGGCCTCCACCCCCACCCTGCCTGGAGCCTCCCGGGGCAAAGTCCCAGAAGGCTGGTGGCCAACAGTCCTCTGTCCCGACCAGACTAATTTCATTTTGCTCGCAAATTATGAATACAGTGTGCTGGTCTTTAAGAGAAGACATAGAACTCCATTAAATACATAGAATAAATACTGGAGTATAATTTTAATTCCTGGAGGGGAGTTGGTTGCCTGAGAGCATCTCAGCAGAGACCGGGTTGGGGGAGCCGCAGGGGGAGGGGCCGGAGAGACCTGCGGAGAAGCGCGCGCAGCCCGGCCCCTCCCCGGAGCACTGCCCCACCCTGTGGCCTTTTGGAGAACTGCAGCCAGGGACTTGCTTTCCACCCGCTCTGGGTAGGGCCTGGCATCCTGGATGGCGCCTGACGCTCAGCCAGACACGTGGCACAGCCTAGCGCTGGGAGATATGCCAGAGTCCTCCGCCCACCTCCCCACCCCCGGGTGTCCTCGGAAAAGTGACCCGCGTCCCCTCTCCGGGCTCCCCTCCCCCACCCTGGGGCAGATGAACACCCAGGGTCCCGGCAGCATCCCTGCTGGGGTCAGCTCTGCCTCCCCCACCCCCAGGTCCCTGTCCAGGGTCACCTCACCAGCGTGTACGTCGGGACAAGCCCAGCCTGCGCCAGGTGCATCTTCATGACATCGGCCAGCTTGGCCACCAGCCGGTCCCGTACAGAGTCTGGCTCCTTCTGGAGAGAGGGTGGATAATGGGGGAATGGGGAGGGTCTGGGCTATGCGGTCCTCTGTGGACTGGGGAGGCAAGAAACTGGAGAGGGCAGAGGGCGGGGGGCTTTGTCTTCCTTGCTCTTCTCTTCTACCCCAACCCCATGCCCTTGCCCGGATCCTGCTCCCGCCCGCCTGGAACTGTGAAGGGACAGGTTCTTCCTCACAGCAGAGTCCCAGGACCCAGCGCACAGTGTGCCCGATGTGTGTTTGCTGAGTGGATGGATAGACGGCAAGGAGAGGACAGAACGCAGGACGGTCAGCAGACAAGGCTTCCTGGAGGCGTAGAGGGAAGAGCTGGGTTCTGGGAGGGGTGGTCTCACCTGACTCCGGGCCAGCGCTTCCTTATAGTAGTGCAAGGCCTGGTCATGCTGCCCCAGTCTGGCTGCTGCAGCCCCCAGCCCCTCGCAGGCCTGCCACTGCCCCTTCGTGTCCCCTGGGGAAGACAGCCCAGAGGTCCTCTCTTGGGTCCCCGCAGCACTGACCCTCCCTTCCAGAAGTACTTGCCTCCAGCCCCCGGGACCCCTGGCCTGGCCCCCTTGCCAAGCCACCCTCTAAGCCCTCACCGGTGTCCCTGGCGGCCTGGAGGGCATGCAGGTAGTTGTCTCGGGCGGCTCTGTGGTCCCCCAGCTGGCTCAGGGCAAACGCCAGGCTGCCGAAGCTTCGTCCCTGCTCCCGCCGTTGCCCCACCGAGCCTGACGACAGAGCCAGTCCCATCCTAAGAGGGGACCTTGGCTGCTGAGATGTCTGCCAGCAACCCCGGCAGGCTCCCAGGAGTTGAGGCACTCAGCCCCAGCACCCCTCCCCAAGGCACCACAGGGATCTCAGCTCTCCATAGCCAGCCTCTCCTCAGGCCTGAGTTTTGGCCAGAAGGCATCTCCACCTTCCCGCCGCCCCAGGAGACCTCCACCCACTGCTGCCTTCCCAACCCCAGGCCTTGGCCCTGGGCCCTCATCCCCCTATCCTGTCTGCCTGCCCCATCTCCTGCACCCCCAGCCCTCCCCTGGTTCTGAACTTTCCGGCCCCACACCCCGCCCTAAAGCTCTGTCCACCTTGAGCCCCAGCTGGAGCCCCAGTGAGTCCCTATCCCCTTCCCCAGGCCTGGTACCCACCGTGCAGGTCAGCGGCCTTCTGGTGAAAGTCCCGAGCTTCCTGATGGTTGCCGAGGGCACTTTGGGCCGCCCCGAGGTTTCGCAGCACTGTGGCCTCCTCTCCTGGCCCCTGGCACAGGGGCAGGGCCCGCAGGAAGGCCTCTGCTGCTAGCGGGAACAGTTGGAGCTGGGAGTAGCTCAGGCCGAGGTCAACATAGAGCTGCCCTGGAGGGCATGGCCAGGGTCACGGGTAGCCGGGCCACTTGCTGCTGATGCTGCCTCGGTATGGCCCCTGTGCCCCTCTCCCGGGGTCCTCCACCCTTTCCCAGGCCCACAGAGAAGCCTCTGCCGGCACCCCACCTCTCAGAGCATCACTTGGTCTGAATGTCCCCAGACCCACACCTCCTCTGCCCGAAGCCTCACCCAGCAGACCGCTCTCAGGGCTCCTCTCTGCAAACCTCCAGCTCTCCTCCAGCACCTGTACCACTTCGGCCACCCCATGCTGGCCGCTCTCCAGCATGCACGCCGCCGCTGCCCCCGCGGCCAGGGCTGCAGCCTGGGGCTGCCCAGCTTGGGCACAGGCCTGGCTAGCCTCCTGCAGACACTGGGCTGCGAGCTCAGGCTGTCCCAGGGCCCGGTAGCAGGCTCCCATTTTTGCCTGGGCTTGTCCCTGGTCGCCGAGTGGCCGGTAGTGGCCCAGAGCCCTGCGGTACCAGGCCAAAGCTTGAGGCAGCTTGCCCAGGGCCTCGTAGGCCAAAGCCACATTGAAACACTGGTCCCCATGACCTCTGCCTTGTGCCTTCTCTGCAGGCTGGGCTCGCAGGAGCAGCTCCAGGCCTCTGGCTGGGTCCCCCGTCTCCACGTAGGCAGCCCCCAGGTTGAAGGCACAGGCCCGGAAAACAGGGGGGTCCTGAGTTTGTGGGGGCTCAGAGGCCAGGACGAAGGCCCTCTGGAAGCAAGTCAAGGCTTCCTGGTTCCGGCCAGCCAGTAGGGCTCCATGGCCAGCCCTGGTGAGAGCTTGGATGCTGGCTTCATGCTGTGGCCGCTTTCTCTTCTTCTTCTTCTTCTTGGAGCTCGAGGGCTCAGGCTCAGGCCCTTGGGGCGCAGCCTCAGGGTTGGGGAAAGGCATGGTGCTGACAGTGGGGAACAGAAGGGTCAGTGTGTTCCCCTTGTCTTCCTCCAAAGCAGGATCCCTCCAGGGTAATTCAGCCCCACTCCCGCCTACTGTCACCTCGGGGTTTCAGGGCCTTCTCTCTGTCATCCTACTTTGCCTCATCGATCCTCCCGGGGCCCTATCAAGGCTTACTTCAATGTCCCAACTCCTTCTTAGTCCTTTGGGACTCAGTTCAAGTAACAGTACCCCCCAGAAAGCCTCCCCCTCCACCATCTGGGTCCTTCTGGACTCCCAGAGCACCTGGGCCTGTGTCCACGGCGTTGATCACGC
Organism: Taxidea taxus jeffersonii; assembly: GCA_003697995.1. Classification (NCBI taxonomy): domain Eukaryota; kingdom Metazoa; phylum Chordata; class Mammalia; order Carnivora; family Mustelidae; genus Taxidea; species Taxidea taxus. The sequence goes on from RCUC01063908.1 coordinate 5,305, forward strand.
CGGGTTAAAGTTGCTGACTTTCTTGTCTGTCTCTCCGGCTAGATCTGGGGAGATCTGAAGGGGCTTGCACAGAGCAGGTTCCCCATAAATGTTCACGGAACGAGATGGACACAAGGATGCGAGTGCACCTTACACCACTGAGCTGTGCGCTTGGAAATGGCTTAACAAGGGAAACGCCATGTAACATACGTGTTACATACATGTTCCCACGCCCACACAACCCTCACTGAAGGAATGAAGGGGTAGACAGAAGAACACGCAGGGCCTCTGCCCATCACCGCCTTCATGCTCACAAGGACGGGTACTCCTGCTGCCTGATCCCAAGGTGTAGATTAAGCCAGCAGTCAGTGAGCGCCTGCTGCATACTCGGGGAGCACCTGCGGCATACAAGCAGCCCCCCGGGCACAGGGACACGGAGCTGAACAGGCTAGTGAGTTAGCAAGGAGGCAGCTTGGCCGGGAGAACGCTGTCTCTCCCTTCACTGCCCACACCCTCTCTCAGGGGACCTCTTTCTCCATGGCTGGCTAGTCCTGGTCCCCCAGCACCCTGCTGCGGCTTCAAATATGCTTTTCCCCACTAGGATCTCACCTCTCCCCTGGAAAGGCAAAGAAAGCCTTTCCCTTAACTCTCCTCCCAGGAGCCAGAGAAAGGGATGGCAAAGACTCGGGCCTGGGCTCTCAGCCCCTACCCTTTCCTTCGTCCTTCCCCCTCTTTTTTAAGAGGGGCAGGCAGAGGTGATCCTCCTTTTAAAGAAATTCCCCCTGCGACCAAGAACACCTAGGAATCTTGCCTTCAAGGCCCTCATTCCTGGGGCATCCCTAGCTACCCCCCACCAGGCCTTGGGTCCCCAGGCACGGGATGCCTTACCTCCCTCGATTTCCCTGTGGCCGGCTTTCTGGAATGGTCCCTCTGGCTTGGGTTACCTTGCCAAGCTCTGAGCTCAGAGCCCTGGGGTTACCAGACAACCAGGTACCGCCCTCCACCCCTAGGAATGTTTTGATGGACAGCTCAGGAGCCCTATCTTAGTGCTGCGCCACTGACAGTGGTCAGGCAGGGTTACCTGCATGCCATTGCCCTTCCTGTCCCCCTCACCTCTGCACACACCCCTCAAGTCCCTCCCTGCAAGCAAGGACTCAAAGCATGCTGGCTTGTTACCAGTTACAACCTCAGGGATGCTCTGTCCTGTACTGTCATTCTCTGGAGGAGGGGACCAGGCTCAGGAAGCAGGTGGGACCACCCCGAGGTCGCAGAGCAATGGTGGAGCTGGGATCAGACCGCGGGGTCTCTGATTCTGGGCTAATCAGCCTCAAGTTCTTTCCAGTGCACTGTGATTGCAAGCTTTAATGAGGCCTGGACTGTTCTAGAAGTGAACTCTTCCACACGCACACAGACACGCGCGCTGGGCTTCTCTGTGGTACATTTCACATTTGGGAGTGGGGTTAAAGGTTGGTGGTCAGGAAGGGCCTGGAGATCAGAAGAGTCTCTTTGCTTCCCGAATTCTTTTCCCAGCTCCGCTGATCTGCAGCCTCCACGTTCTGCTTAATGAGGGGACAGCAGGCCCCAGGACGACAGGCGCCTGCGGGTCTAACCCAAGCAGGGTGGCCTGCAGCAGAAACAAAACACCCTAATTTCCTGGCCGAGAGGTCTCTTTTAAGTAAAGAGGCCTTCACCAGAAACAGAATTACCAGGAAGCCACTGGGCCCCCCCTGCACTGGGCAGCCTTTGCTGAGGGCCTGTGTGGTGCTGGTGCCACAGATGGGGCCCACGGCCAAAGCAGGCTTTCTCGGCTGCTGCCACTCCCGCCTACAGGCTGGCCTCCAGGATGCCACCAGAGACTGGCCAGGGCCAGACGGGCAGCTGAGGCTGTGGCCACTCAGCAGGCTTCCCTTAGGGAGAAGAGCTTGGGGAGGGGGCAGGGACTGAAACTATGCTTGCCAAGTTCCGCTGACCCCTCCATGTCCCAGGGACCCTTTCTGAATCACCTGCTTGTTTGATTTTCAATTTAGGTGACGTATCCTTGCAGCTGTCTCCTCACTTGGCCTCCAGGCTCCACTGTGTCCTGGATCCTTCTCTTCCCTGTTCTCTTTTGCTACCCCTGTCCACCCTTGAATGCAAACAGACCCCACCTATCTGCCCTTTGTGTAGACACTTCCATGAACGCTCCATTCAGTCCTCTGACTTTCCTACTGCTGATAAGCCAGTCATTTCTAAAATTAGATTCTAGACTTGGCTTGTCCATGCAAAATTCCCGTTTCCCCCCATCTACCCATCTCCTGTTCCTGGCGTCAGCTGGAACCATGAGAGGCATCCTTGACCCCCTCTGGAGGCATCCTTGACCCTGCACTTGGTCCTACTGGTTCGACCTCTGAGCCCTCTCCCCATACAATAAATACTCAGTGTGTGTCATTGCTGCGTGTGGTCCCTAACGTCGGTATGTAAGAAATACATCTCCGTAGGCCCTGTTTCTGGCCCCTGTTGCACTGGGATGGTGGAGACAATGTGAGTCAGCTGGGCTGACCCCCTCCTTTCTCCCACAGTGGAGGCCAAGTTGGAGGGAGTATGAGATGCTAAGACTTGAGAGGGAAGGCCCGTTGGGTCCTTAGCCGTCTACTTACAATCCACCGGGCCTCTCAGGCCCAGGGACCCTCAGCCCAAGTGGAAGAGGGGGTAACTCATCCAGGCACTTCCTTTCTGGGTGGGTTGGGGCTTTCTGTACATAAGGGCTTCATTACACAACCGTTCCCTGTGAGGGTCCGGCTGCCCAGGTCCTTCCGGGAAAGCAGGGAGTGGGACCTCCATCAGCAGGAGTCTAGGTTCTCACCACTTCCCTGCGTGGAGGGCAAAGGAGACCCCTTCTGGTGTCAGGGAGCACCCACTTTCCCCACATCTCTCACCATTTTGTCTCAACCCTGAGTCTCCTCTGCTCCTCTGAAGGTTTGGATATTTTCTGTTTTCTGCCCCTTCAAATCTCTCCCCTGGGGCTAGGAGCCTAGGCTGCCTTGCCGCCTGACGGGGCACTGGCGGGGGGTGGGGGGTGGGGGGTGCAAAACGAAAGCTGCCAGGTGGGGGACGCCTACTAGACGATAGGGCAGAAAGCTGTCATAATTGTTTTTACTAGTTCAGACCTCACTGTCTCTCGCCTACACTGCAGCCGTCCGCTGTCAGGTGCTCTCTGCCCCTAGCTTCACCCTGCTCCAAGCTCCTGCTGCAGAAAGAATCTTTATACCATGCAAACCTGACCTTGACCTGTGTGAAACGTGCTCTTTGGCTCCTGGCTGTTCCCCTGGCTGTTCTCCGGGCGTCATCCCGACTCCTCCGCCTGCTGCTGGCCACTGCAGCCGCTGGCGGGGCCCCTCCAGGCTCTCTTGGTCCCTCTCCCTGACTGAGCTCTGTCTGTCTGTACAACCACACTCATTTTTCATTCCCCGAACTCCCTACTCCTGCAGGTGCTGTTTCGCTGACTGAAATGCCTCTCTCCTTCAGGCTGATGAATTCTTGCTCCCTTTCCAACCCAGATCAACTGCCGCCTCCACTAGGAAGTCTTCCCGTCCTTCACGGCCCTTAACCTCATTACCGCAGTGACCTCATCCCTCTGAATATCGCCGACCTCTAATGTGGTTGGCTCTATGTCCGTCTCTCAGTCCAGAACAGCGGGCTTTAGGGCATTAATTATACTGATTTTTTAAAAGATTTTATTTACTTATTTGACAGACAGAGATCACAAGTAGGCAGAGAGGCAGGGGGAAGCAGGCTCCCTGCTGAGCAGTGAGCCCGATGAGATGATGCGGGGCTGGATGCGGGGCTGGATCCCAGGACCCTGAGACTATGACCCGAGCGGAAGGCAGAGGCTTAACCCACTGAGCCACCCAGGCTCCCCTAAAGACTGTGTTGTTTTTTTAAAGTAGCCTCTGCACCCGCCGAGGGGCTCGAACCTACGACCCCCGGGTCAAGGGCTGCGCGCTCTGCCGACGGACCGAGCCACGTGCCCGCAGCTGGGCTGATCGCTCTGTGCATCCCGTCTTTCTAGCTCCGTGCAAGGTGACCTGCAAGTGAGCGGGAGCCAAGAAGGCTACAGGAGGCGGAGCGGGGTTCAAGGGAACATTAGGGGGAAACAGTGGAGGCAAGGGCAGCCGAGGAGCCCTACGGGAACCGCCGCGGCCCTCCGCTGGGCAGAGAGCCGACGCCGACCCGGTCGCCCCCGGAGCCACCTCCTCCGCACCTGGCGGCGCTTCTGCGCCTGCGCCTCCCGGAACTACAAATCCCAGCGGCCCCCGCGGCTCGGGCCGGAAGTGCTGTCCAGCTGCGGCGACGGGGAGGGCGGCGGCCGGGCGGCGGGAGATTCAAACCTGGAAGGAGGAGGAACATGGAGCGGCGGAGAGCGGGCGCGGGCCCCGCGCTGTGTGAGTGCAGAGGGGGCCGAGCAGGGCGGCGGGCCTGCGCCCAGTCGGCTCTCCGGCGCGCTCGGGTGCAGCCGGGAGCGGCGAGACGCCCCGACGCCGCCGCGCTTCGGGGCTTGCAGGGTTTTCTCCGTGGCCCCCGCGTCCTGCGGCGGCGCGACGGGGTGGCGCGGGCGGCCCCAGCAGGAGGCCGCAGGGACGCCCCAGAGCTGGGCTCCGCGCGGTGCGGGGACCCTGCCTCCCCCGCGGGCCGGCCGGGGGCTCCGGAGGGCCGGGCCGCGTTGCCCCCGCGCCGCTTCTCGGCTGTGGAGAGAGTCTGGGGCCAGGGTGGGCGGCCGGGGGG
>RCUC01063909.1:0-20737 GCA_003697995.1 Taxidea taxus jeffersonii
GGTGTGCAGCCCCCAGGCACCTTCTGAATTTGGGGAAACTTTGCAGGGCAGGGCCGCGGGGTCCGTGGAGGGATGTCAGCCCACACTGCTTGAGTGTGTGGAGGCTCCAGCTGTGGATGCCCCTGCCTCTGCTGCTGCTCGTGAAACAGCGCCCCATGGCAGGCAGGGTGCTGAGGGGCGGCCTCTGGACCCAGTTTCCCAGGTGCCCCTGGCTTTAAGAATTGAGCTGGTGGAAAACCTGGCTTGGGGGTAGGCCAGCGAAAGCCCTAGGGAGCCGCTGGGAGGGTCTGGGGCACCCCACCCCTGGCTGCCTGGTCAGTGCAGCCCAAGGAGTGTCCAGTGAGGCAGCCTTGCCTCCCTGCACAGGCTGGGCATGGAGCACGACGGGCAGGGCAACCGCTGTGGCGACGAGGTGCGGCTGGGCAGCATCATGGCGCCCCTGGTGCAGGCCGCCTTCCACCGCTTCCACTGGTCCCGCTGCAGCCAGCAGGAGCTGAGCCGCTACCTGCAGTGAGTACCCCTACCCCCCACCCCTCAGTGCCAAGAGCACGATCCACAGCCCTGGGCTCAGCTCTAGGAGGACAGATGCCCCAAGTCTTCAGTCCTGCAGCCCGAGGTGCAGGGGAGGGAAGGGAGAGCAGCCCAGTTCAGTGTGTGCATGGTGGGGGAGGTCCCACTGTCTGGGGCCGCAGCCTTGAATGGAAGGTGGGCACACCAGCTGCACCTTTAATGGGATGCCCGGGGAACTTACATCAAAGAGAAGAGATACAACAGGGACACTGAGGCAGCTCAGCTGAGGGCTAGAGGTGCAGACAGGGCCCCCACCATGGCTTCAGAAGGGGCTGCAACTGCCTTGCAGTTGGCTGCTCCCCGCTGAAGGCTGCTTGTGATGGCCACGTGTCCCCTCACAGCTCCTATGATTGCCTGCGGGATGACCCCTTTGCCCACGATTGGCCGGCGCTGCCTCAGCTCCCAGGGCTGCACTACTCCATGAATGAACAGTGCCGCTTCGACTTCGGCCTGGGCTACATGATGTGCACGGCGGTGAGTGTCCGAGCACCCCCGGGTGCTCCTGCCCCATCTGGGCTGCCTTCTTAGGAGATGACTGGTGTTGAGGTGGCTCCGGAGGGCAGGGCGGAGCTAGCCTCCAGAGCGGCAGCCTCTCTCTCTGCACCCACGGGCCCTCACCCGCTTGGCAGCCAGTGCCTGCCCAGCCAGGCCAGATGTGGTCCTGGTGACTGGCTAGGGGATCTGCAAGGGATTGGGGGTAGGGAAGCTGGTGAGGCCCTGTGTTGCCTGTAGCATCCAGAGGGCTTCCCTGAGAAAGAAGTGATGTGTAAAGGCTATGTGGGAAGAGAGGACATTCCAGAAGGCAGGAATCATGTGCAGAGGCCTAGAGCTGTGGGCACATAGCAGACAGAGGAGCAACCAGTTGTTACTGGGGTCTGATGCCAGGGCAGAGCCAGCAGCAGGAACCCCACTCATCAGAATGGACTGTATCTGCTGATGGGGCCCACCCTGTCCAACACAGTGGGGCAAGAGCATTAGTATCCGTTAGCATCTGACCTAATGCTCCTCTCAGCCATAGGAAGGAAGCAAGCGAAGTATCCCCATTTTACAGATGAGGGAACTGAACACTTCAGTAATGTGCCTAAGACCACAGATCAAGCAGGGGTGGAATTGGGTACTAACGTGGGTGGTCTAAGCTCTTGCATGGCTACCTAAAGAGCTTGGTGGGCTTGATTCTCATTGCAACAGGGAGCTCTAGAAATGTTTCAAGAGGGGAGTGGCATGGCCAGGTCTGAGTTTCAGCTGGATCCCTCAGGGTCATCCTGGAGGAAAGGGTATGGGGACAGCAGGCAGAAAGTCCAGAGTAGAGGTGACTGTGGGATACAGGGAGCAGAGGCCAAGGCTGAAGCAAAAGAAGGGCAGAAGGGAGGGCTTCAGGAGGTAAAGTCCTCAGCAAGGTTACAGTAGGTGCCTGTAGGGCCCTGCAGTGACAGCCCCTCCCAGCCACTCCTACCTGGCCCAGAGGGATGCCCACCCAGCCTTCCTGCTAGGTACACTGGCTCCCAGTTGTTTCTCCAAGCAGGCCAAAGCCTGGAGGCTGAGGTGGGAAGAACAGCCGGGATAGGAAGCAGCTACTTCGTTTTGGAGGTCCTCATGGCCTCAGAGTCACATGGGGATCAGGGCACCACACAGGCCTGAGTGGAGCAGCCAAGCTGTGCCTGACTGTGTCCAAGAGGACCCTGGGGGACAAGGGTGGGTCCCTGGGGGAGCCCCCGCAGTGGGAGGCAACTGGGTGAGCTGCAGTGCTCTCTTCCAGTTCCGGACCTTCGACCCCTGCAAGCAGCTGTGGTGTAGTCACCCTGACAACCCCTACTTTTGCAAGACCAAGAAGGGACCCCCCCTGGATGGGACCATGTGTGCTCCCGGCAAGGTGAGTCGGAGCAGAGGGCAGGCAGTGTGATATGCACAGATCTCGGGGATGGGAAGTGCTGCATGGGTGGGGAGGGGTCTGAGGTCTTCTCAGGGGACCTCTGCCTCCTTTCTGGTAACTCTTCTCATGTGACACCCCAGGGTTTCTGCGCCCTCTACTTCCAACACACTAGTTCTCTATCGGACCAAACCTGATGTCCCAAAGACCTGATGTCTCTGTGCTTCAAGCACTGCCCTCCCCTTGCAACTTGGGAATCCCCTCCTCTGAGGAGTAGCCTTCTGTCCCCTGACAGACACTGTGAGTGACTGGGTCACCTTACTTTAAGGCCAGCACTGGGGGCTGTTGGCCACTGGTTTCCAAGGCTCAGCATCAGACTTAGCCTGTCCATCCTTGTGTCCCCTGGAAAGCATACTTGTCCCTTGAGGCAGCTCTGTGGCTGCTCCCAGCACCTGCCAGCCACCCAGACCCACTTACCACTGTCTAGCTATTTGAGAGGAGATGGGCTTTTCTCATGATGCCCTTTGGCCAAAACTCTGGGCTTGATTCTCCTAGGCTCAGATGAGAGCACGTGCCTGCTCTTCAGCTAATCACCGGCGGGGGGCGGGCTTATGCCACTGAGCCTAAGCCTGGGTCACGGGCAGCCCCACACACCTGGCAGGGTGGGGAGTGGGGTGTTTGCTCCAGCTCACAGGCCCCACCATCAGGCCTACAAAGGCCCTCAGTCACCTGCGCCTGAGCTGCTTCTATGTAGGTCTTAAATTCTGGCTAATTTTAGTTCCCGGTATACCTTCTTAAAGATACAGATACCCAGACTCACCCCTGCAGGTTTTGGTTTGAGGTAAGGATCGGGGATTGCGCTGGTTTTTGTTTATTTGTTTTATAAATTATGGCAAAATGCCATTTTAACCACGGTATACAAGTAAGTGGCTTTTTAGTACATTCACGGTGCCCTGCAGCTGTTACTATATAGTTGTGGAACTTCTTCATTACCCCAAAAGGAGACCCCATTAAGCCGTCACTCCCCATTTCCCTCCTGTCTCCATCCCCTGGCAACTGCTAGTCTGCCTTCCATCCCTGGATTTGACCATCCTGGAATCCCATAGAAGCAGAATCATACACATACACCTGGTTGCTTTTAAGGTTCATCCGTATTGTTGCACTCTGCTATAGGACTAGACCACACTTTGTTTACCCACTCATCTGTCCGACATTTGGATTATTTCCATCTTTTAGTATTGTGAATAGTGCTGCTATGCACATTTGTGTACGGATTTCTGTCTGAAGATCTGGGAACAGGTACTTTTAAGGGTGCGCCCAAGTGATTGAGCTGTGCCCCTCCACTCAATGAGCTGTTAGAAGTTGGAGGTGGGATGTTGTTTTAATAATATGCCAGGGAGGGATGCCTGGGTGGCTCAGTTGGTTAAGCAGCTGCCTTCGGCTCAGGTCATGATCCCAGCGTCCTGGGATCGAGTCCCACATCGGGCTCCTTGCTCGGCAGGGAGCCTGCTTCTCCCTCTGCCTCTGCTTGCCTCTCTGTCTGCCTGTGCTCGCACGCTCTCTCTCTCTGACCAATAAATAAATAAAATCTTAAAAATATATATATATATATATGCCAGGGAGGGGCGCCTGGGTGGCTCAGTGGGTTAAAGCCTCTGCTTCTGCCTTAGGCTCAGGTCATGATCTCAGGGTCCTGGGATCGAGCCCCCCATCGGGCTCTCTGCTCAGCAGGGAGCCTGCTTCCCTCTCTCTCTCTGCCTGCCTCTCTGCCTACTTGTGATCTCTGTCTGTCAAATAAATAATAAAATCTTTAAAAAAAAATAATATGCCAGGGACCTTGCGAAGCCGGAACTGACCATGTAGCCCTCCTCCCCATAGGAGGTCTGTGGAGGGAGCAGGGGCCTGGATGCATTTGCCACAACCCCTGTAATGAGCTCAGTAAACACTGAGCTGAGGGCTGAGTCCAGTTCATCATGGCTTCCTACCCCTCCCTCGTCCTCACTTTCTTCCATCCCACCCTGCACAGAGAGAAGGTGGATGGAGTGGGAGCCAGCCCTACACAGGCATACCCGCCCAGGTTTGCAGGGCTGGCTTTTCCCCACAGGAGCCCCAGCCGCTGGCAGAAGCTGGGCCAGGGAATGCTTGCACTTCTGGCCGTTTGACCCCCTTTCTCTTGTGGGGCAAGGGGAGAGTTTGGTGAGGAAGATGCACAGAGGTGGCCAAAGTGCTTCTCCTCACAGAAACCACCTACCTGGCCATTGCCCTTCATTCATTTTAGTGGTGGGATCCTTTGTTCATTTAGCCCAGTACAATTACATTTTATTTGTTTAAAAAAAAAAAAACACAGAGCTGTGCTGGGTGTGTTTGGGGCAGAGCTGGGGCTGGGCTCAGCCTGCCTCAGTTCACCAGAGCATAGGGTGCAAACTGAGCCACATCCAGGAATTCTTGATGTGTGAGGCTGTGAGTGCAGGCGCAGAGGGAGAGGAAGGGGTGCCTCCTGGGGGGCCTGTCAGGCTCCTCTACCTGTGTGTGTTTGTATTTTTCAATATGTTACTCATTACTACGTGCAGTTTTGTATTTGGAAGGCAGCCCTCCCTTACCTTTCCCTTTCCTGCGAGAAAAGCCCCAGAGGCAAGGAGAGAGGGGAGTGAAGAGGGAGCAAGGGGAGGTTGGCTGGGTTGGAGAAATAGCAGGACATCTCAGGGTTGAGGGCGATGAAGAGTTCAGCTGTCCCTCTGGGGGCTCCAGCCCCGGGCAGGGGGTGCCAGAGCTCAGGTTCAGGACTCAGTGTGGCTGCCTGGGATCCTCACTGTGCACACTGTCCAGCAGCTCCTCCCAAGCACATTGTCCCCCCTTGGCCAGACTGTGCCCCTGCTTACTCAGGTTGCCATACCCCCCATTTCCCAGAGATAGAACAATCTGGATCTATATTCCACACACAGGGATGACTTGGAGAGAGCATACCAAAGAGCCACCCACCCTCCAACTTTTGGTTTCACAGCTCATTCACAGTCTTCCCTGGGTTTGGACACTGTGGGGGCCAGGTAAGTGGCAGGGGATGTTGGCAGCACTCTTGGGGTTCGGGGCCCCCCGTCTCAGAGAGATGAAGCAGAGGGGATCAGGGTGGTAAGGAGCAGGAGCGCAGCTCTCCCACAGAGTCAAGAGGTGGGCTTGGCTGAGAGGGGAGAAGTGAGCGTGTTTGCTCTTGGGCAAAGAAACAGGCAGTGGGCCTGTGCATCTGGCTGCCTGGTCACCTCAGGTCCACATTCATTCATTCACATCCATTGAATGTGTCAGCCCCCTCTGCCTCCTTCAGACCTCATCATCGGTGGGAGTCGGCCATGAGCTGGAAGAGGTGGCTGTGACAGGTAGTGAGGCAGGGCCCAGGAGCAGCCCGTCAGGAAGCTCAGAGAGGCTTCCCTGTCACTGACCACCACTGAAGCCCAGCAGTAGGGGAAAATGAGCTGAGCAATCCAGGTGGAAAATCATACAGTGCGGGAGCCTGGTGAGGAAGGCCCGGGAGGGCAGATGAGATGGGGAAGGGTGGTGATTTAAAATACGGCATATTAGTATAAATGGCAGGGCGAGGCCAATAGACTGGAAGATGATTACCAGTGGAAAAGAGTTTGTATCTCACAGATCCCAGAAGGAAGGACTGCAGGGAGCCATGCATGGAAGCACCGGAGTGGGTCAGGAGGCAAAGGATGGGGGGTAACTGTGGTTTCTCTAGAAAGGAACAGGCCAGGCAGGATAAGCAGGCTTTGGTTTGGCCAGTGTGAATGATGTCGGTGGGCTCTGGGCTCCAGCCCTTAGTCGTCTGGGTCCTGCCCCTGGGATGACAAGAGGATGTGTTTGGATTGTAACCCCTGGGTTGGTTGGTTTGCATTTAAAAGTCACACAATTGCATGAGTTGTTTACTGTCTCTAGAAATTGGCTAATCCTGGGAAGGGCAGTCCCTTTAGGGTCCAAATCCAGAAAACAAAAAACACAGTGACTCCACATGGCTCCCTAGGAGGCTGTTGTGATAGTCCGCTCCTGTCCCACCTGTTCAGGTGCTGGCAACAGGCATGCCCTAGATAGGTTAAAGCAGGGTCAGGCCCAGCACAGAGGGTGCTCCCATGTGCCTCTGCCCTGCTGACCAGGCTGGTGGGCTCACCTTGCCCTCCCTGCTGAGCCAGGGTCAGGGCAGAGTGCGACATGCCAGCCCAAGGAGGGGGGTCAAAGATGGCTCCTGCCTCAGTGTGTCTGTGGACAGGAAAGAGTCCTCCATGTGCTCTCACATTAGCATGCAGCATCTTAAGGAAGTGACACCCACCCCCAGTTTTCATGAATTCTGTTTCAGAGACACAGGCCCAGTGGAAAGGCCCCGAGATGCTCCTGTGTCAAGCTTCCTGTTTCCCTGCAGAATTGAGAAGGGGTGGGCAGGCATAGTGACAGGGATAGCCCAGGATCTTGGCCTGGGAGTTGGAGCCCTGGGTCTCCTATCTCAGGTGGGACCTTGAGCCATCCTTTCTCCCTCCAGCAAGTCACCTAAGTGTCCAGCTCACTGGCCCTCACAGCTCAGGCTTCTGGCCTGTGGTCCCTGCTTGGGACTCACTGTTTAAACAGGCACTTCCGTGAAACAGAGCAGTCCTGCCTGGCAGGCTCTCAGAGCAACCCAGCAGAATTCTCGGCCCCTGCCAAGCGCTCTCCATGGTACTTAGCCCTCGAAGCAGCCCCATCACCTTGTCCTGAGCTCAGAATTCACTCAGGACAAGCAATTTTGTGCTTTTAAATGTTCAAGCCTCTCTTTCTGTTCCATGAAATATTTGTAGGCATTTAAACATATGTTTATAGAGCATTTTAAGAACGTTAAAGATGTTTGTTTAAAATAATAGTGCTGAGGTATCAGAGTATGAAATTGTTCATTTGGGTAATGTTAAATGCTCACAGTCATCCAGGAGGAAATAAACCAAAATATTGGAAGGATGGCTTCTGAGCAGTAGAATGAAGGGTGATTTTCCCTTTCTGTCTTGCTTCATATTTTCTACAAGGCATGAGTATTGCCTCCGTGCGTTTGCAGCTGAGTCTGTGGAGGATGTTGGCCCTCACACTGCGGGCTTGTGGGATGTTCTGAGTTGTCCTGGGCCCAGCTCCCTATTTCCAGACTTGGGACTGATTTGTCCAACAGGGACAAGGAGGCCACTCTCTGGCTTCCTCCATCCTCCAGGTCCTTGGTTCCCTCCACCAGCAGTGGCTTAGAGGTTGGGTCCCAGTCCCACCCTTCAGAGATGCCAGGAGCACTCATTCCCTCTGTGTCCTAGTCAGCTCGGGCTGCTGTCACAAAAATGCCATAGACTGGGGGCTTAAACAGCAGTATGTATTTCTCACAGTTCTGGAGGCTGGAGTTCGAGGTCAGGGTGCCAGCATGGTTGGGTTCTGGTGAAGGTTGCAGAATCATCTTTCTCATGTCTTCTTTTATTTTTTTATTTTCTTAATTTTTATAAACATATAATGTATTATTAGCCCCAGGGGTACAGGTCTGTGAATTGCCAGGTTTATACACTTCACAGCACTCACCAGTCTCATGTCTTCTTTTAAAGGCACCAGTCTTAGAAGGGGCTTTATGCTTGTGACCCAGTCACCTCCCAAAGGCTTCTAATATCACCTTCTAATATCATCACATTGTGCCTTAGGCTTTCACATATGCATATGAATCTCACATAGGAATTCACATATGAATATGAAGGATACAAACATTCATTCCACAGCATCTCCTTACCTGGGCCCTCTTCCTTGTCTGCCAGCCACCCTCCCCCTACTTGCACCACCAGCTAGGGGTGCACCAGCCAGTGTTTCTGTGGGCTCTTCCCTTCCCTTCCATGGTTGAGTGGGGTGAGAGATGGGATAACTATGGCCCAGAAGGACATGACCAGCATCACCAGTGGCCTGCAGCCAGGCCTGCCTGACCCAGGTTCTCCAACCCTGTGCCAGCTTTATGACGGTGGAGCCATTGACCGCTTGCCCAGAGCCCAGAAAGGGGAATCTAGAGGGTGACAGCCTCTGTCACACCTCACAAGGGCTCACAGTGGTGTGAAGGCAGGTTTGGGACTCCCTCAGTGGGTTAGGGAGGGTGAGAGGCCTGTGTCAGGAAGGGAGGGAGGGAAGGGAGGAAGGGATGAGGTAGCCTCCCAAACAGAGGTAGTGGAGGCAGAGAAAGGCCCGTCTGAGAGATGAGATCCAGGAGGGATGCCTGGCAGTGACTTGGGCATGGAGATGGCAGCTGCAGCCATCTTCCTGGGGAGCACTGGCAGGATCACTATCTCTGGGGAAAATGAGGCATCAAACAGCAATATTGCCATAGTATGGAGCTCAGTAGACCCCACCCAAAGCTCTGGGTTGTCACAGCTTCGGAGTTGGCTTAACCAGCAGTTGGCTGTGGCTGGCCCCAGGAAAGAGGCATGACTCTGGGTGAAGCAGCACACGTTGGCTGTGGGCATTTCCTGGAAAGGGACTCAAGTGTGAGCATGAGCCTGGAAGGGGTTATCTCTTCCAGTGTCTGCTGCATGGGATGTGGACGAAGGAATTGGAGTGGTGATGGGCCTCCTGAGCAGAGGCATTCCCAGAGGCTTGGAGGAAAGACAGTGTGGTCTGCTCAGAGAGCAGTCAGCTCCAGGCACCTGGCATGGTGGCAGGAGATAAAGCAGGAGGGGCGAGTAGGAGCCAGTCATGCAGGGCCTTTGATGCCAGGCTGAAGAGCTGGTCTGAATCCTGTAGCCCAGGAAGGTTTTGAGAGAGGAGCAGAGGTGAATTTACCATGAAACTTAGGGTGCCTAAGCTCCAGGGCCTCGCACTTTCACTGGCCCTCTTATGAGGCCCTAGGAGGGGCCTCATCATGTGTTCACATGGTCGTGTGTTTTCATAAATTTTGCAAAAGTAAGATATTTTAACCATAATCAATTAAGTTCACATTTCTTTTCACTCGCCGTTTCCCTCCAGTATGCTTCTGTCCCTGGCTTTAAAGTGGCAGTGGGTGCTTTGTGGCTTTGGCTAAGGAGAAATTGCATTTGAGGTCTGGTTATTGGCTCATTTACGTGGCCTCAGAATCTTTCTCATACAATTAAGTTACTGCCACTGTCGAGGTGCAGGAGTAACATCCAGGGACACTCCTCCCACCACCTTGCCAACTCACTCCGGGTCCCTGTGGAACATGTGCGGGTGTGTATGACTCATCCTCCTCAGATCATTGGACAGAAGGAGGCTCAGCTGGGCCTGAGGTCATGGTGGCTTCCATATTGACAAGAGTTTATGTTTGCTTGGGGTCTGTCTTGCAGATGGGCTCCCTGAAACACAGATCCGACTTGGATGTGTCTTTAAAAAGGCTAAGTGTAACCAGATGGTCTGCTTGTGGAAAAGCTGTCCACACCTCACAACATATGTATTACAAAGTGTAAGGGGTGCTAAAATAAAATCTCAAAGACCACGAGAGAAATCTGAGTGCAAATGGGATGCAAAAAGTTTATTCGAAATATTGATGAAGCATGCCAGTTGCCCTGCAGTTTTGAAATTTTGTTCTGGAACACTCCAATAAAATAAGGGAGAAGTACCAGGCTTCTGATTCATATAGGTGGATAAAAGCACTTTCTTTTGTCATTTTCAAATTTATGTATTTAAAAATTTTAGATAAAAATTAATAGAAAACAAAGGGGGAAAGAGAGTAAAGAAATCAGGAGAGGTAACTCCGATATCAGAAATTTAATTGTTATAAGAAAAAGTTTCAGATCAAACCCAAAGCAGCCAGTCATTAGGCGGAAGAGATAAATACCATAGGGAAGTAACCGACAGGTTCTTGAAACATTTGACAATCCAGTTAATGAAGGGGAGTAAATCTGATGAACACATAGGAGAAGCATTTAAACTTCTTTCTGACTTGACATGAAATGTTGACAATGTTGACAGTAACAAAGTCAACAGCAACAGTTACTGAGTGCTATCTTTAAAATCAGGCTCTGACCCAGAAAACTCCAAATGCCCTGAAATCCACATCCAGAAACAAACTGGAGAGCAGAGTCTCTAGATTCCTTCCTCTAAATGTTCCCATGACACCACCAATAACTTCTCTAAATTATCAATAATTTTAAAAAGAGAATATGTCTCTCAACATGCTAGAGCCAGAGTTGGCAAGCTGTCACACATAGACCAATGCCATCTGCCACCTGGTCCCACCTCCCCGCACCAGTTTTATTAAGATGCAATTCACATTCAAAATTGCCTACTTACGGGTGCCGGGTGGCTCAGTCAGGTAAGCATTTAACTTCATCTCAGGTCATGATCTCAGGGTCCTGGGATTGAGTCCCGCATTGGGCTCCTCACTTGGTGGGGAGCCTGCTTCTCCCTCTGCCTGCCATTCCCCTTGTTTGTTCTCTCTCTCTCTCTCTCTTTCTCTCTATCAAATAAATAAATCACTTCTAAAAAAATAAAATGAAATTGCCCATTTTGAAGTGTTTTATTCGGTGGCTTTCATAATATGCACAGAGGAGTGCCTGGGTGCCTCAGTTGGTTAAGCAACTGCCTTTGGCTCAGGTCATGATCCTGGAGTCTCTTGGACCCTGCTCAGTGGGGAGTCTGCTTCTCCCTCTGACCCTATCCCCTCTTGTGCACGATCTCTTTCTCTTTCTCAAATTAAATAAACAAATAAATAAATAAATGGATATGCACAGAGTTGTGTAACCATCACAATGATCAAATTTTAGAACATTGTTGTCACTCCAAAAAGAATTGCCATCCCCATTATCAGTCTCTTTGGTTCATCCTGTCCCCTCAGCCCCACCCCAGTCCTGAGCAATCACTAACCTGCTTTCTGTCTCTGTAGATTTGCCTCTTCTGGACATTTCTTATCAGTGGAATTGAATAACATGTGTCCTTTGTGTCTAGCTTTATTTAATTAGCATAACGTTTTCAAGATTCATCTATGTTGTAGCACGGGTCAGTACTCCATTCCTTTTAGTTGCTGAATTTTCATCCACCGTATCGATATGTGCTGTTTTATTCATCCATTTATCAGTTGATGGACATCTGAATTGTTCCTACTTTAAAGCTATTATTAGAAATGCTATGAACATTCTCGTGCAAGTTATGGGCAGAATGTGTCACTTTCCTTGGATATGTACCTAGGAGTGGCATCACTAAATCTTATGGTAGCTCTGTTGCACATTTTGAGAAACTGCAAGACTGGTTCCCAAAGCAGCTGCACCTTTTTTACATTCCAACTAGCACTGTGTGACAGTTCTGATTTTCCACATCCTTGCCCAAACTTGTTATCATCTGTGTTTTTATTGTAATCATCCCTGGGAATGTGAAGCATCATCTTGTCATGGTTTTGATGTGTGTTTCCCTAGTGACCTATGATGCTGAGCATCTCTTCACCATGTGCTTAATGGTGACTCATATATATATATGTCTTGGAAGGTCAATGTCTATTTATATCCTCTGTTAATTTTTTAATTGAGTTATATATCTTTTATTTTTGAGTTATCAGAGTTCTTTATATATACTGAATACAAGTTATCAGATACATGGTTTACATATACTTCCCCTTCCCCCTGTTTGTGAGTAGTCTTGTCAATTTCATGACACTATCATTTGATACACAAAAGTTTTAATTTTGGTGAGGTCCAGTTTATCTATTTTTTTTCCTTTTGTTGCCTGTGCTTTTGGTGTTATATCTAAAGAAACCATTGCCATTAGGTCAGGAAGATCTATTCCTGTGTTGCATTCTGAGGATAGCCCTTACCTTTAGGTTTGTGATCCATTTTTGGTTAACTTTTGTGCAAGGTGTGAGGTAGGGGTCCAATTCATCCTTCTGCATGTGGACATCCAGTCATCTCAGCATCATTGGTGAAGAGACTGTTCCCTTTCTGCTGAATCATCTTGTTACCCTTGTTGGAAACCAACTGACCACTTTTTTTTTTTTAAGATTTTATGTAATTATTTGACAGAGATCACAAGTAGGCAGAGAGGCAGGCAGAGAGAGAGGAAGGGAAGCAGGCTCCCTCCTGAGCAGAGAGCCTGATGCAGGGCTCCATCCTAGGACCCTGGGATCATGACCTGAGCTGAAGGCAGAGGCTTTGACCCACTGAGCCACCCAGGCGCCACCCAACTGACCACTTTTTTTTTTTTAAGATTTTTATTTATTTATTTGACAGACAGATCACAAGTAGGCAGAGAGGCAGGCAGAGAGAGAGAGAGAGGAGGAGGCAGGCTCCCTGCTGAGGGGAGAGCCCGATGTGGGGCTCGATCCCAGGACCCTAGGATCATTACCTGAGCCGAAGGCAGAGGCTTTAACCACTGAGCCACCCAGGTACACCCACTTTTTTTTTTAAAGATTTTATTTATTTATTTGACAGACAGAGACCACAAGTAGGCAGAGAGGCAGGCAGAGAGGAGGTGGGGAAGCAGGCTTCCCGCTGAACAGAGAGCCCGATGCGGGGCTTGATCCCAGGACCCTGGGATCATGACCCGAGCCGAAAGCAGAGACTTTAACCCACTGAGGCACCCAGGCGCCCCCTAACTGACCACTTTTAATTGTTCATTTCTGGATGCTGCATTCTGTTCCCTTGGTAGGTTTGTCTATCCTAATGGGAGAGCCACACTCTCTTAATTACTATAGTTTTGTATTAAACTTTGAAGTAGGGAAATGCAAGTTGTCTCACTTTGTTCTTTTTCAAGATTATTTTGTGTGTTTCCTGTCCTTTGACCTGTCAGAATGGTTAGAACCCAAAAGACAAGAAATAACAAGTGTTGGTGAGGATGTCCATATCAATTTTAGGAGGAGTTTTTCAATTTCTGCAAAACTGCAGCAGGAATTTTGATAGGATTGCTTTGATTTTAGAGTATCGACATATTAACAGTGTGATCTATAAACATGGGATGACTTTCTGTTTATTTGGATCTTTATTTCAACAGTGTTTTATAGTTTTCATTGTGCATGTTTTATACTTCTTTTGTTCAGTTTATTACTAAGACTTTTTCTTCTTCTTTTGATGCTATCGTAGATAGATTCTCAACTTCCATTTCATCCACAGGATAAACTGTTCCTAGACATACAATTGATTTTTCTATACTGATCTTGTGCCCTGCAATCTCACTGAATATCTTTATAAGATCTAATAGTTTTTTAGTGGATTCTTTGGAAGTTTCTGTATGTGCGATTATGTCATTTGCAAATAGAGATGGTTTTACTTCTTCTTTTCTATTCTGGATGCCTTTTATTTCTTTTTCTCGGGCTGCTTGTCCTGGCTAGAATTTTCAGTATGATGTTAACTAGAAGTCTTGGTCCTGATCATAGGGGGAAATCATTCCTTCCTTCATCATTAAGCATGATGTGAGCTATGGGTAGTTCCTTGATGTTCTTTACCAGATTGAGGAAATTCTCTTCTGTTCCTTGCCTGGGGTGTGTGTGTGTGTGTGTGTGTGTTTTCAGGAAAGTATGTTGGCTATTGCCAGATTTGTTTTTTTGAGTCTTGAGGCAATCAGGCCGTGTGTTCCTTATTCTGTTAATATGGCTTATTATGGGGATGCCTGGGTGGCCGCTGCCTTCAGCTCGGGTCATGATCCCAGGGTCCTGGGATCGAGTCCCACATCGGGCTCTCTGCTCGGCAGGGAGCCTGCTTCCCCCTCTCTCTCTGCCTGCCTCTCTGCCTACTTGTATGATCTCTGCCTGTCAAATAAATAAATAAAATCTTTTTAAAAATATGGCTTATTATGTTGATTGATTTTCAGATATTAAACCCTGCACTTCTAGGATAAACTTCACTTGGTCATGATGTATAAACTTTTAGTATACTGCTAGATTTGGTTTGCTAGGATTTTGTTGAGGATTTTTGTGTCTGTTTTCATAGGAGATATTGGTTTGTGGGTTTTTTTGTGGTGCCTTTGTCTGGTTTTGGTATCAGGGTAATGCTAGCATCATAGAATGAATTGGGGGATTTCTTTTTTCTTCTGTATCTTGGAAGAGCTCATGAAGGAGTGGTGTTAATTTTTCTTTAAACATTTGGTAGAATTCACCATCAAAGCCATCTGGGATTGGGCTATTATTTGGGGGAAGTTTTAAATCACTCATATAATCTCTTTACTTATTATAGGTCTATTCCGGTTTTCTGTATCTTATTAAATCAGTTTTGGTAGTCCGTGTTTTTCTAGAAAATTGTCCATTTCCAGCACTCTTTGTTTTTTTCATGTGAATTTGAATTTTTTTTGGCATACTTGCTTTCAGCCTGAATAATTTCCTTATTCAGCCTGAATAAATTCCTGCTAGCCATGAATTCTCTTGTTTTTGTTTGTGTGGGAATATTTTTATTTCACCTTCATTGGTGAGTGAGTTTTATTGGTTATCCTTGATTAATGCCACTGCCTTGACCTCCATTATTTCTGAGTAAACATCAGCTCTCGCTTTTATTGGGCTTTCCTTATACATGATGAGCCTTTTTTTCTCTTGCTGCTTTTGGCATTCTCTTTGTCTTTTATCAACTTGAATATAATGTGTTGGGGTATAGCTCTCTTTGCATTTATTCTACTAGGAGTTTGTTAAATTTCTTGGGTATATAGGTTAATTTTTTTTACCCCATCAAATTTTAGAAGTTTTCAGCCATCATGTCTCTGAATATTTTCTGCTCCTTTTTGTCTCCTCTCCTTCTGACACCTCAGTGAGCCCCCACCATGTTTCTCAGAGGTCTGTTTATTTTTATTTGTTCTTTTTTCTCACCACTCTTCAGATTGCAGAATTGCTACTGATCTGTATTCAATTTCACATGCTTTGTCTTCTGTCAGCTCAGATCTACTGCTGAGCCCTTGGTGAATTTACCACTTCAGTTTTTGATATTTCAACTCCAGAATTTCTGTTTACATTTCTTATAGTAGTTTCTGCCTCTTTCCTGATGTTCCTTCTTTGGTGAGACATTGTCCTTTCCTCACCTTCAGTTTTTTAGACATGGTTCCCCTTTGTTCTTGGAGCTGTTTTGAAATCTGCCTGCTAAGCCCAACATTTGGACCTCCTCAAATGTAGTTTCTGTCACCTGCTTACTTTCTTATGTGTGGACCACACTCTTCTGTTTCTTTTCATGTCTCAGAAATTTTGGTGGAACTGGACATTGTAGATAATATATTGAAGAGACTCTGGATGTTGACCTGGACTTTGTTGTGCTGTTGTTTGCTTGTTTATTTGTCTAGCGACTCAGCTGCACTGTTTCCATAATCTTTGTTTGCCCTGCAGTGTGCAGCCACTGATACTGCCCCCTACCCAGAGGCCATAGCCTTGGGCCTGTGTGTTGTCACCCTGACCAGACAGCCCCGCACTCCCACCCCAGGACAGTGGTATTCACCAAGTTCTCTCTGTCTCCTTCTCTGATTTTCCTGGTAAGCTTCTGGCTGTTCTGTCTCTACAGGTGTCACCCAATTGGCTTTACTAGCAGCTAACTGGTTCCCATGTGGTTTTGAGCATGCCCTCTAGTACAACTTATCCATAGTATGACAGTGAATTTCTGAGCCTTTCACAGAAGCAGGATGTTGCCAGTCTTTGAGCCTTGCTCAGACCCCAGGAGGGCTCTTAGCTGTCTTTCCTTTGTTCTTTCTGTTATGCTTTTGGTTGTTTTACCATTTTACTTAATGCTGCTAGCATCTTGGAACTTCTGGCCTTCTCTTAGTTGCTCAACTCACTACCAAGATTTCTGTTGTTTTAGACAATGCCTGTAGGTATGAATTTGCACATGCTCTTTTCTAAATAAGGTCGGTCCCTTTAGGGAGAACTTTGGAACTGGCCATTCTGCCTCTCCCTCTGGGAAGACCACTGCGTCACTGCACTTGAATGAGAGGCAAGGTGGCCCACTTCTCCCACAGTGACAGCTTGGCCTATGAGTGGGTCACTGGATGGGGATGGCAGCCCCCACTCTTCTTGGCTTTTTTTTCTTAGAATGAGACCTCTGCCCTACAAGCAAGCTGGGAAAGGGGTCCAGTATTCTTGGCCTGAAATCTCTGGGGTAAAGTCTTCACCCAGCAGTGGGAGCCCCAGTCCTCTTGACCTCTACTGCCTGGAGTCGACTTTCTGCAACAGAATTATGAATTGGGAGGTGCCAGTTGGCATGCCTTTCCCAGAGTCAAATCATAGCCCCAGAAAGGCAGCAGGGATGATAGATAGTTCTGTCTTTTAGGCCGTAAAACTTCTGGCCCCCCGAGCTGGGGAAGGCATGGGCAGCAGTTGTGGCCAAATGCCACAGACTTCCACTGTTCTTACCAAGATTTCATAGATGTTCTTGAATACACGTTTCTCCCTTTGTTGTATCGACTTCAGGACAATTCCCAGGTACTTTAAGTGGTTGTTATTTTTAAAAATAATGCTCACCAGTTAAATGATTATCTTACTGAGGAGGGAGTTCACCGACCTCCTTATAGGTCACCTGTAGATGTTTCCACTTGCTGCCTGTTTTCATAAATCAGGTTTTATCGGGACACAGTCATGTCCATTCACTGATGTGTTGTCCATTGCTGAGTTCATGCCCCAGGTGCAGGAGAGTTACAACTGAGATCACATAGCTAAAATAGCTGCCGGTCCTTACAGAGATAGTTTGCTGAGGAATGGTGGCATAGTTTTTCTATTCTCTGTGTGGAAGACAGACCTGCAAAATGACATCCTGAAACCAGACAGCAGCCAGGGCACCTGGAGTCCATCCACCTCCTGCGCTCATACCCACAGCTCGGGGGTCAGATGAAGAGGGGATGGATGAGTAATACGCCATTGGAACTGCAGGAGAAGTTGTGGCAATCAGTTCATTTGAAAAACATCCTTGTTATCTGCTTTTGATTGTGTGTGGTATTGGTCCATTGTTAAATTTTTAACTTTTTGTGATGTCTTTTCTTGTCCTATATCAGTATTCTGTTTTAGATCTGATGCAGTATTTTTACATGTTGTAATCATCTTCCTAAAGTGGCCCTAAGTTGTGTAAATGTCCTCCCTGTGGGAGGCCGGAAAGCAGTGTGACCATATTCAAGCTGTAGGTCGGTGTTCCCTGAGCACCTGTGTTGTGCTCACTGCATTCATGAATGTTTACTGTGTCAGCTTGTCACCTGACCTTCATTTCCATTGTATGTCCTTTAAACATAAGCAGGTAGGTCCTGTACGTCTCTGGAGTCACTGGCCTGACCTGCTGGTTGTTTCTTTGTGAACTTGCCCTCTGTGGGCATGCCTTTGGCTTCACCCAGAGACACGGTGTGGGGTGTGGGACAGGCTTGGGCTGAGGAGACAGAGCGGGCTCAGTAAGATATGGAGGATTGTGGGTGGCCAGGGCAGCAGTCGGAGGAGCAGGGCAAGCCAGCATCTTGCTGGGACTCCTGACAGGGCTCTGAACTTCTAGAAGGTGTGGGGTCCGCTCTTCCAGCGCCTCCAGGGCCAAGCAGATATCAAGGGAACAGCAGGCTGAAGAGTATGGGGCATCTGAGTGGCCCTGGAATGGTGGGTCATATGAGTGACCTTCTGTCTTTCAGCACTGCTTTAAAGGACACTGCATCTGGCTGACCCCTGACATCCTCAAACGGGATGGCAACTGGGGCGCCTGGAGTCCGTTCGGCTCCTGCTCACGCACCTGCGGCACAGGTGTGAAGTTCAGGACCCGCCAGTGTGACAACCCACAGTGAGTTGGCCCCACTGTTTCCCACCCTCCTGTGTGGTAGCTGAGGTCCCTGAGGCCCGTTGCCAGCCAGCTTCTCATCACCATCCCTTGGAGAAAGCAGAGACTCAGAGAGGGGAGGGTCTTGCCTCAGATCACACAGCCTGCTGGGGCAGAGCCAGCCCCGGACGCCTGCAACCTCGTCTCCTGGGCCGCTGGTCTGGGGCCATTCCTCCCGACCTGGCCCACACCCTGCCCTAGACACCGACTTACTCAGCCCTTCTTAGTCAAGGACATGGAAGACAGAAGGTGTAGCAGCAATGGGGATAAGGAAGAGGGCCTTCTTGGGCTCAAGATGCCAGGGAAGAAGAAGGGTCAGCAACATGCCATCCTGGGCATGTATGATAGGGGCTGCCTAGGGAGGGTGCCCCCATGCCTGTCAGGCTCCCACCCCCAGCTGTGCTCCCTCTCCTGCCTCCTATGTGGACCCCAAATTCTGTGCTCTGTTGTCCTCCCTTAGGTTCCTTTAATGCCCCCTCCATACCA
Source organism: Taxidea taxus jeffersonii (assembly GCA_003697995.1). NCBI lineage: Eukaryota > Metazoa > Chordata > Mammalia > Carnivora > Mustelidae > Taxidea > Taxidea taxus. The sequence continues at coordinate 18,619 of RCUC01063909.1, forward strand.
CCCCACTCTGAATATCTCCCAAGTTTGGGCCCTGCCAGCCCCACACTGTGCCTACCCCAGTGCACTGCCCGGGGAAAGGGAGAGCGCACAGAGAGGGCACATGGGTCTGTGTGTGTCCCCTGGGCCCCTGCAGTGCTCTGTGACACAGGGTGCCTCAGTGAGCCCCATGGGCCTCAGGCAGCCTACTTCATGGATTGATTGTGGGTACACGTACAGTCATGTGAACGGGACCCCCCACAGATGACCACTCACTCTGGTCTTCCACTTACCCTAGGGGGGCCCCACAGCTGCCAGAAGATGTATGGCTTTGTCTTTCTTTGGCTTGTTTGGTGTTTTGAAGATCCTGGTTCACAGGAAAATACAAAAATACCTGGAATTTCACATTAAAAAGAGAGAGAGAGAATCTTATTTCTGGCTTCCAGATTGGGCACCCCTGCAACACCAGGCCCAAATACAGGCTGGTGGGCGATGAATGACTCAGACTAGCCCCTTAACGGGGCAACCCAACCCAGCCATCTTCAGTCATCTCCTCCACCCACCTGGACCCCTTGATATTTGGGTTGGGGCCCTAAGCGTAAGTCCAAGGTTCATCACCCTGCTTTGGATCCCACCACAGCCTTGCAGGATTGGGTATTCTTTATAGTCATGTATGTTTTTCTCGGGGAACATGTCTCTAGTTTCATATCAACTTCTCAGAGGACCCCATGACCCCAAAATTTAAGCCCTCAGGCCCTTCCAGCCTCTGCAGCAGTTCCCACACCCTGCTTGGCCAGGCCCCGAACCAGCCCCCAGGGAGCCAGAGAGGGTCAGCACTCTTGGCTCTGGGCAGAGAGGTTGAGTCCACATTGGTCTGGAAGGGGCTGTGCCCTGGGGTCCAGCAGTGGGAAAGCCCAAACCCCAGGGCCACCAACTCATGCCTGGAGAACTGTCTGCCTGTTTCTGACCAATTCCTACCCGAGGGCTCCAGGCCCCATCCTGGTAATGTGCAAAGTACCCTATCTCTGCTCCTTTCAAGCTATTATGCCTGCCTCAGGATGAAAAGGAGATTGATAAGATAGGATGTTAGGACCCCAGAGCTTTGAGGTACTGGGTGAGGACCACCAGGGTTCCCAACTCACAGCACGGTGCCAGGCATGCAGCAAGGCTCAGGACCTGCGATGAGTCTCTCCTGCCCCTTCATGTGTCAATGGAGTGACTTGGGTCCAGGCTGCACAGCTGAGAGGGCAGATCTGGCCCAGTGCCCCAGCGCCCAGGCCCTGAAGCCTGGTACCTGGCTCTGGGCGCTTTGGCTCCAGAAGACTCATCACCAGGCCAACCTTCAGGTTAGGGAGGTGGGCTCCATGTTCTTCTGTCCTTCTGCACCTGCTCTAGGGAGTTCCTACTCCTCCAGCTGCCCCAGCCTCCTTGGTGGCAGCAAGAGACCAGCATGGCTATGACAGGAGCTATCTTATCTTATCAGGCTCAGCACCAGCACTCCCTCCGCAATAGTGACGGTCAGACAGCACTGTCAGGGAGCAGTGACATCTGTTCCCACCAGCATCAGGCAGCTGTGGGGCCCAGAGCATTTCAGAGCTCCTGGGCTCCACACAGCCTCTGTGTCAGCAGCCCAGGCAGGCCCCACATGCCTTCCCTTTAGTGCATCCTCCCCGGGGGTGACGGTGGTGACCATGAGCCCATGCACCATCCCAACTATAGCTGCGGCTCCCTGCTTATCTGTCTACAGCCTTTCCCGCAGCATGGAGGCCAGTGCGACAACGCTGCGCAGTTCCCAGCTGCCCCTACTTGCTGGCCTGGGCTCCCCCTGTGTCCTTCCTGCTCCCCACTCTGTGACTGCAGAACCTTGGATGGTCTAGTCCCCAGCTCTGCACTTGGTCTTCCTCTCCCACCTCCCCTGAATTCTCCACCTCCCTTTCTAGTTTGGAGTTCGCACAGCTCTCCATTGGAACCAGTAGGCCTCCTTCCTGCAACTCCCTACACCTGTCTAGGGGACACCCTTGTCGGTGACCCCATGTAAATCTCAGAGCTGCTCCTTCTTTTCATCCACCCCAACCTGGGTGCCTCCTGCTGCTTCCTCCGAAGATGTCTTATACCACTTTTCCCAACCACCTTCCCTCAGGAA
>RCUC01063911.1:0-12148 GCA_003697995.1 Taxidea taxus jeffersonii
AAAAAAATTAATCCAATCGTAGGAAACTTATGGCTGTAATTGCAGTGGGATCCCCCATGCCTACTTTTTGTAACACTTGAGAAGGTTACAGCGTGCAGTTTCTGGAACAAGAAGAGCTTATTGTTTGTGAAGCATAGGCTTTGATTCCATGGATCAGTGGTTATTAGAGCTGCAGCTGGCTACGACAAATATTCACATCTTAAGTGGTTAGAGAAGTCATTTTCTTACAGGGTGACCCCGCCCCCCGCCCCGCCCCGGGCTGAGGGGGTGGGGAAGCTGCTAAAGAAGTAACTTAACTAAGAAGTTTTGCACAGACTGGTCAAACTGGGACCACTAACGTTAATGGGGTAGGGAGGCGTCATTCCTTAATGTTACTCCTTTGATTTTGAATCTTTCTAAATTTTTTCAAGACTTTCCATGATTCAGGGGCATATTCCTTTACCGAGTGTAGTTGATGTACATGTTGGTTTTGATCAGATTCAGGCAGTTTAAAATCATTATTTTTTAGTAAGCTCTTTTCAACTCTGAAAATGTTCTTTTTCTTAGCTACAAATGTAGATCCTCTGAGAGCCCTTTTCTCCACTCGCTTACCACCCCTTCCAAATCAAGGCTTAGGCTAGGATACTAAACAGGGAAGGACCTGCAGTTTCAAGGGATCAGTTCTTATCTGAGCTAAATGAGGCTGGAGTTGCAGATGAAAGAAGATGAGTGGAAAAACAGGTGCTTGAGCAGGTGGGTTTGTGACCTTTTGCCATTACTTTGGTTCTCACAAAGTCCTGTTTTAGAATAATCACAAGAAGCAACAGAGCTCCCTCTGTTATGGAGAAATCTGGGGCATTCTCACACCAGGGCTTGACCCCTAGGGGTGATGAACTTGACTTGCTAGAAATGACATTTCCCTCTCCCTCTAACTTACCCACTCCAGTATATGTGTATACAAATACACACATTGCCGCCTCTTAATATGGTCAGTAAGGTTGGGTGTTTTTATTTTATTTATTTTCTACCCCCAGAGATCCCTTCCTGTGTGTGGGTGTGGACACAAAGCAAAGAATCCATCTTTGGTCTCTGTCAAACCTTAGATCCCATTTCCAGAGGAATAAAATGGATACATCTCAGAACTAAGGAAAACATCAGGAATTTTGGCATTTTCTTTCTTCATTTTTCTCAGGGGATGTGAAAATACCCTTAGAACAAAAACAGAAGCCTAGAGAAGAGCTTAGAACTGGCACCACATAGGAAAAACAACTTTGTGTTTTAATAGCTGAAGAATAAATGGATTCCGTTTTTGAGAAATGAATAATTATTACATGTAGTAATACTTATAATATACATGTAACATACATATAATCATAATTATTATTACATGTATTGATAAGATCCTAACAGCCAGTTATTGGCAGAGTCCATGGAATTTCGAGTAAGTTCTTAGAACAGTGCTTCTCAGCCTTTGATGTATATACACGTCACCTAGGGATCTTATTAAAAACCCCAGGAAGCCAAGTGTAGAGCTCTTAGGTGATCCTGATGTTGCTGATCAGAGACCACACTTTTAAGAAGATTTTGCTAGCAGTGTTAACTTAGAAAACTAAAATGTCTGTGATCTAGTGCATAGGCTTCTGAAGTTTAGTGTGTTTCAAAATCACCTGGAAGGCTCTTAGAAACACAGAAATCTGAGATCTGGTCCCAAGATTTTTGATGGATTGGGATAAGTGCCGGCCCAAGGATTTGCATTTTTAACAAGTCCACAGATGATGCCAGTCATGCTGGGCCAGGGTCCACACTGGGGGCCAGCCATCTACAATCTACTCTACTGGATGCTTGTTGAAATCACCAGGAATGCAATGGGACACGCACTCACACACCAGTTTCTGCCTTTCATGATTCTGATTTAACTGGTCTCGGAGAAGGCCCAGGTATGATGAGTAAAATCCAACACTCCTCAGGTTATTTTAATGCGAAGTCAGGTTATTATAAGATCCAACTAGGTTCCTTCCATGAAAGGATCCATAATATGTTGAGAGAGGAAGCACTACGTCGGGAAAAGAAAGTAGATGGTGTTTCAGATAGACCAAAGAGAAAAGCCAGAACTTGCTGAAGGAGGAGAAGGGTGGGAGACGGTAAAGATTTCTCTTTTTATCAATATAAAATGAAACTTGTGAGTGACGGAAGTTCAGTAAAACGTTCCTACGACTGGCAGTCGGGGGGCTGCCAGCATCGCGTTGAGACTAACATCCTGACACTTTTCAATCCATCTTTCTCCTCCTGTGCCTCCTGTGTGCTTCTCTGCCCCCTTCAATCCAGAAGGAAAAGCAGGCTCTGCAAGGAACGTCTGTAGGTCTCCAGAGCTCTGGGAGTAGATGAGTGTAGCTGTAGAGGTCAATGAATGAAATGCATAAAAATGAAATGTCCACAGGTTTGTTTAATATTTTAAGGATTTCCTTATCTTTCCAACTCTTTTAAAGAACGATGAACCAAAGCCTTGTTTGTTCCCAACATTATTTGGTGTTAGTGTCATTGGGGGACCATTCAAGAAGCAGAATGAGGGGAAATCTCGGAGAAGGGTGATCTCTCCTGGTCCTTTTTGGTACTTCCTATCTGTTCTACATAAAGTAGACCGAATAGCTGCCTCCAGCTATTGTTTTTTGGCTAACGTTTGGAGACAGAGCAAAAAACAAACAAACAAAAACTCTTTATTTTTACAAGGGTACAACCTTTCTATGTAAAAATCAGTCTCTTGGCTTCATTCAAATGTGCTGGTCCTGCATTGCAAATTCCCAGAAACTGAATTTTTCTCTGGTATTTTGTCCGGTTAAAGCAGTCTCTTACTTGCATTTACAGAGATTTTTGTTCTTATTTTGTTTTCTTTTATTTTTTTAAATCAGTAGTTTGTTTATAATAACATACAATGTATTATTAGCCCCAGAGCTACAGGTCTGTGAATTATCAGGCTTAGACCCTTAACAGCACTCACCATAGCACATACCCTTCCCAGTGTCCATCACCCAGCCACTCTATTCCTACCCCCCCACCTCCCAGCAACCCTCATTTTATTTCATGAGATTAAGAGTCTCCTGTTCTTGTTTTGTTTTTAAGATTTTATTTTTAAGTACTCTCTATACCGAAAGTAGGCCTCGAACCTGCAACCCCAAGATCAAGAGTCTCCTATTTCTCCAAATGAGCCAGCCACACTCCCACATTTACAGAACTTGTAAACTTGTGTACTTCAGCGTTAGTATTGAATATTTTGTTAATGCTTTTATTTTATACATAAACCACTCTAAAACTTACATGAGGTGTAATCACTTGTCTCAAAACCATTGTTAATAATTGTTTAGGTTTTTTATTTTGAAAGATGAAGAAAATAAAACCTCACTAACCATCACTAACCATTCTAACCTCATTTTTTCCATAAACACCCATCCCACCCCCACTCCTGGATAACAACTTGAGGCCATAGCTGGCAGAGACCTCATGTACATTCATTCTGCCACCTCTCTTGCCCTTTCTCTTGGCAGGCAGTATTAATGGATCACAGCATGTGTGCAAGTACCCACGTGAGTCTAAACCAGTCCATAGAGCCACCACCGGTATTTCCCGTGGGTGAGGCCTCTGTGATTGTGTCTGCCTTCCCTTCTGGCGTCGAGGCTCTGAAGGATGGAGCATAGGTTTCATTGGTCTATGTGTTCTACGTAAGATGTGGGAAAGGCTTTGGATGTAGTAGATCCTCAGTGGGTACACTGTTGTTGAATTTTTTATTTTGTAGGTAGTGTAAACTAATGGAAAGATATATTGACAGAATTTTTTGAACTAGTTCTTATTATCCTTAATAAACTCAAGTAAAAGAATGCAAAATACAGCCAAATAGAATTAGCCTGAATCAAGAATGATTGCTGGCTATTTTGGATACAAACAATACAGCTAAAATAAAAAGTAGCCTGCCAGCTCTAGAGTAAACACTCTCCCCGCTGAAATCACTTTTATGTTATTATCATTTTCTTTAGTAAACCCAATATATCTGGGCAGACAATCAATCGCAACTCTCTAAATTTTCATAAAGCCTGATATGGGGTTTACACTAATGGCCTTTTCTAGATGATTTCTATTATGTTTCAGTAATAAGGAGCAGGTTAGTAAAACCTCATTATTTACTCAGTTGTGATATTGCACAATCTTGATGATTAGGGATGTTGTTGATTCCTAAGATAGCCTTCAGAACGTGGACTTTGAGGAAGAACATTTTTAAGTAGTTAGGCTGGTTTTGTCTTTCTCATACGGCAATGAAAAAATTGTGACCCCCTCTTCCTGGATGATTTTTCCCAAGACCTATTACTAATTAATAAAGTTGCAGAAAATCTCCATAAATCAGGAAGATAAATGAGAAGTAGACATGGAGAGAGAAAATAGTTGTTTTCTTAGGTGACACGATCCATATGTTAGCATTTAATGAAGAGCTCGTTTGCTTATAAAGTAAAACATGCCCTTTTTCATAGCCACAATCTATAGACTGTGCATCGTGTGTGTGTATGTGTGTGTGTGTAATTTTGATGTGGAAGAAAACCGTAAAATCAAGTCAAAAGCTTTACTGGAATACTAATAGTTTCTCAATAAGTTTCCCTAGTGTCTTCAGGGGGGAAAAAAAAGACCTTAGCACCTTTTAATTTTGCAGCTGTTTTTACACTTTCATTTCCTCTCCTTTCCTCCCACATTTACACAAAAACCTTCTCAAATCTCTTTTAAGCACTGCAGCAACTAAATCAATCCTAAGTGGCAACCACTTCTAACGGCGTTGTGTATGACTGTGTGTTAATTAGCTCCAGTAGATTATCCCCCGGTGTGCATCACGGTGTTGGTGGGAACTTCTCAATGTGCAGAGAGTGCTGAGGATTTCATGTTTATTTTCATGTATTGAGGCAAATTCTCAGTATGTCTTCAAATTATCTCCTTGGGGGTGTTTTTCCTGAGCTAATCCTGACAGAATCTTTCTGTCAGATATGCCCATCATCAAGAACAGGAGAACGGTACACATACAGGAACCTCTGTGCTCGGGGCTGTATGCAAATTTAATGCCCAGCTCATTTCTGTTTCTCTTACATGGATGACAGACATTTTAACAATGTGTTCCACATTTCCCTCTGGGAATCCAGTTGGATTCCTATATGTATATGAGTGCATATATACATCCATTCAGAATGGGTCTTTGAATGCAGCATTGGGAACCTATATGCATACAAATGTGTTTATATATGTACATATAAGCACATTTATTATAAGTAATGTGGATATTGGGATGCATGTGTGAGGATGGGAAAGAGTCAAGCAGCTCTTGATCAGAGATGTGTCTACATCCCAGGGAGACTAATCAGCTGCTGAAAAATGGATAGGGTAGAAGAACTGATAAACAAATCTATACTGAATGCAATTCCACATTTGGGGTTCGGAGTTGTGCCACTAGGAAATGGTGAGTAGCGACGGCATAGAAAATCAGCTTTGTTTTTCAGCTCTTTCTGATGGAGAAAGTTAGATCCTAAGAGTGTTTCTAATCTGAGTGCCAATCTTTGTGACTGACCATAGATTTGTGATTTAAGCCACCTTTTGCCACCATTTTCTCTGTGATGGCCAGCCCATTAAGTGCTTCTTTGGGGACTCGACTGTTTGATTTTCCAGGGGCACTTTCTACCTCAGTGTCCTTGAATCCCTATTGTTATTCCCTGGTGAACTGGGCTGGTAATCTAGGACAAGGGAAGGACCCATCTGCTTCTCTCCTTGACGAGGAGGATGAGCGCCAAACAGCCAACTCTTGTGCTGTTTTGTCTGCTGTGGTACTCCGATACCAAGGATGCTTGCCATATTAAGCACCTACTGTGTGCCAAGTACTTAGCTGTTGTGTCTGAAATGGCCATACGCGAGGGTACTACTCCATCAACAACCTCCCCTCCACACACAAAAATCCCCCTCAAATCAACATAGATGCTCCGTAAAGCAGCTTGCTTAACACTCAAATTTGGGGCACCTGGGTGGTTCAGTCGTTTAACATCTGCTTTAGGCTCAGGTCATGATCCCAGGGTCCTGGGATCAAGGCCCCACATTGGCTGTCTGTTCAGCGGGAAGCCTGCCTCTTGCACTCCCCCTGCTTGTGTTCCCTCTCTTGTTTTGTCTCTCTCTGTCAAAATAAACAAATTTTAAAAAAATACTCAAATTCAATTTCAAAACAAGTCTAGCCACCATTCACGTAGCAGTACTGCCTCTCTAGAAATCAGGAAGCTTGGCTATTGTGATTACATTGTGAATATTATACTATTTGGTTTTTACAAGAATACTTAAGTCTTATCATAATACTTTTATTTCAGGAATGGAAACTAAGTCCAGTGAGGTGAAATCATTTACTCAATGGCACAGGGCTAGTAAGCCCAGACCACACTGGGTGTTTACCTCTCCCGGCCCAAAATAAGAAATAGGAAGCAAAGGTTAAGGGAAAGAATGAGAGCCATAAGAAATACAGAACATCCCAGGAGACCAAAAGCCCCCAATTACCTGGTTCTTGTAGGGTCGAAATCTCTTCTCACACTGTGAGTTCTTCTCTAAGAAGATACAGGCAAAATTCTTCTCTCACACTCTTCTTCCCAGGCCCCTAGTGTTCCAGCTAAGGGGTGAGAAAGGAGAGAAGAGAATGCTATTTGTCATCTCCGTTCCTCTCTATGTACCCCATGCTTTGCAATTTTGTCCTGTTTTCTATTAATACCATTCGTAATCTTGACGGAGGTTCTCTCTCAATTGTTCTTTTCGACTCTCGGACCTAGATAGCTTCAAGAATTCCCCTGAGGTTTGGGGAATGGGGGCTTTTCCCTAGCTACATTATTTGAGTTTAAGATGGGTGTCGCTTTAAACCAAACTCAGTTTTAGCATATGGAACTCATTCATGGTGATACAAGGTTGATTCAAATGACTTCGTTTTGTATCCCTTGTCGGGGTCAGATGCAGCTGTATTTCCAGTGCTTAGCCTGAGGTCACTACTCTAGATCTCTAATTATTACCAGAGGACATAATTAAATACTGAATTGAGGGTATATAAAGTCCTAGAATTTGATGTGTGAATTAGTTTCTTTCAATTAGGGAGGATGAATATTTATTGAGCATATATTACATGCCTGGCAATGTGCAAATGTCATCATGTGATTTTTATAATCCTTTCTTAAGGAAGGTGCTATTATTTTAGTGCTTCATGGAAGAGGAAAGCAAATCTCTAAAAGAGAAATTTGTCTGAGATCATAGAGTTAGAAAGCGCTAGCGCCAGGATTCAAACCCGTGGTTTGGTCTTGAGCCTCGGTGCTTCCAGGCTACACCATCATCCGTACAACAGAGCGAACATCCATCCCAAGGAGACTTGGGTCTCCCAGCCTGAGAGAGACAGTGGTGGGCAAGAAATATTTGAAGTCTCTATTGTTTTTTTTTTTTAAGATTTTATTTATTTACTTGAGAGTGAGAACAGAGGGAGAGGGAGCGAAGAGAGCACAGAGGGTGAAGGAGAAACAGGCTCCCCGCCAAGCAGGGAGCCCGACACAGGGCTCTATCCCAGGACCCTGAGATCATGACCTGAGCCAAAGGCTGATGCGTAACTGATTAAACCACATAGGCACCCCCTCTTCTATTATTTTTAAATGAATATAACTTAGCCCTTCTATTCTGAAAACTATTCGTGCTTATATTACACTTCCTTACAATAACTACCAATCAAACAAAAACTTTTCCTATCTTGTTTGGTCTTCTCTTCTTACCTTCAGCAAACTGACAGACTAAGCCCTAGAGTTTCTTAGTATAGTGAGATGTCAGAACTCAATGATGAGGATAATACTCCTTACAGGGTTACTGTCTTCCTATTCATAGTTAGCAGGTAAAGTGGACTCTGGTGGTAGTGGGGTATTTGCCCAGAGACATGGTTATAGTTAATAATAAAACTTTCTGGGAGCGCCTGGGTGGCTCAGTGGTTAAAGCCTCTGCCTCTGGCTCAGGTCATGATCTCAGGGTGCTGGGATCAAGCCCCACATCGGGTTCCCTGCTCGGCAGGGAGCCTGCTTCCCCCTCTCTCTCTGCCTTCCTCTCTGCCTACTTGTGACCTTTGTCTGTCAAATAAAAAAATAAAAATTAAAAAAAAATAAAACTTTCTGGATATTCAGATCTGATGACTTCAGTGTGAAGGTGAGAGCCAAGCACTGGTACTGGCAGAAAGCTGGCTATATTTTTAAAGATCGAATTTTTCAGTTCTCAAATTTTACTCTGTTTGCTGACTACAGGGAGGGCCTCTCTGAGAAGTACTCTGTCCCAGCACCCAGCAACTGGCACATGACCTGGCTGGTCGGTTTGTTGAAAGGTTATTTGGTTAATGATGAGGGAAGCATAGATCTTCATTGATTCTAGCCTAGATAATTCCAGAGGTATCCAATACCATAGGACTAATTCTAGGCAAACCATTGATGGAGTTTCATCTTGAGTCCTACTACATTACTTAGAGAAGCTAATACAAACAACTCTGAGGATCCTTTAGTTCAAGCACTTAATACATCCCCCAGGCAACCCTGTCATCCTCCTTCTTGTCCCGCGTCCTCTTCCTGCTTTTTCTCTGCCTGTATCCGTCACATCTGCTGCAGATCCCTACTGTAAAACTCTTTGTGGTGGTTGCAGTAAGCTAATTATGCACTTAATGCATTTATTTATCCACTCAATGTAAATCTGTCAACCACTTGCTATGCATATGGCGTGGTGGTGGATGCGGAGGCATAGGGCTTGTAAATCTGATAGAGGATTTCAAGTTCAGGTGGGCAAAGACTTAAGGTGATGCACTGAGTTCGCTTCACTGCCCAGACTTTTCCAAAGCTTTTTACAGGAGTTTCTGGTAAAGACAATCTAGCCATTGTCTTCTGAATGAAACGCAGCAAGTTGAGTAACTTAGTTAAGAGTCTATTCAAAGAGCTGGGGAAAAGGTCTTTGTCCTACATGTTTCCCATCTGTCTCCCATGTCATAGGGGTTCACACTGGAGACATTATGAGTTATAAGAATGCCATCATGAAACCATTATGGTCTTGAAGAAACTCCTATGTAGCAATTCAGCAGGAGACAGAGCCAAAACAAAACATAGCAGTTAAGTGACTGTCCTTTTGGAATTAGGGTTAACACCTCTGTCTTAATGAAACTTTTATAACTTACATAATATCCTGGCAGGAAAGATGCTGGGTAAGTGCAAAGCATGATGATGGCTGCTGCTGTTGCTTCTGTGACATTTGGACAACTTAAACCATATGGCCTAAATGTAACTCTAGATAAGTGTGTAATTTTAGGTTGATTTTGTTTCAGAGCACTTGGAGGTCTGTTTGAATTAGGAGCCAAATCAAATCCCAGAAACAGGTGTATTTCCAAAAAAAGGAAAGGATCTGTGTTACAGATGACCCAGTTAACAAATCACTGCCTTAAATCAAATCGTGGTATGCAAAGGAATGTTGAAATACCATTGCCAAAAGTCCCGTCCAAGAGCTGTGCCTCAGGATATCTGCCTTTCTGACTCCTCGTGAGCGTAAAATAATGTTAAATACACAGATTAATACTTTACCCTTACTTGAGCATGAAGATTAATCTGATTTGGGGGCCCTTAAGACTCATTGTACGTTAAGAGATGACCGATCAATTAACCAGTGCCCCCATCTGTGCCCTGAAATCCAAGGGCTTCAGATTTCAGATATTCCCTTTTTCTTCCCTCTAACGGGAGAGAAGCTTAAAGAGAATGGGCAAGCAAGCTCAACCCTCTTGACCCACTGAACCTGTAGTCTAGTTGTGCTCACCGTGGGCCAGGCTTTGTTCTAAGGGGTTTATATATGCAGCTCATCTAACCCTCCTAACAATCTCATACACTGGTTCCTCCTATTATCCTTACCCTACATACAGAAGAAGAGACTGAGGGACAGACTGAGAAGTGAAGTAATTTGCCCAGGGACCCATAGCTGTTAAGTGGTGGATCTCCTACCCAGACTAGCTCCCAGCTCTGTTCCCAGCCACTGTGCTCTGATACGTCTCCAGGGGCCATGGGACTCATTTTTGCTTCTGTTAAAACCATAGAATCTTCAGGCACCTGGGCGGCACAGTTGGTTAAGTATCTGCCTTTGGCTCAGGTCCTGATCCCAGGGTCATGGGATCAAGTCCCACATTGGACTCCCTGCTCAGCAGGGAGTCTGCTTCCCTCTCTGACCCTCCTCTCCTCTCGTGCTCTCTCTTTCATTCTTGCTCTCTGAAATAAATAAAATCTTAAAAAAAAAAAAAATAGAATCTTCCTGGAAAGAAAGAAAGTCAGGTTTTCAGCAAGATTTGCTTTTAGGGAAAAAAGCCCTCATAGGCACTATTAATGGTCCTATATACAAAGAGAATAGTCCTAGTAAAAACCATTTTGCTTCCTGGCATGCATATGGCCCCATAATTTCTAAGTCCATGATTTTTTTTTTAATGGCAGAGCAGGATCCAATAATAACCTGGCTTATCTTGTCCTTTTGTCTAAAAGAAGCAAAGATGTTATAAATAAGAAATGGCAAATTTTATCACCTCCAATTAACAGAAGACACTAGGGTTGCTGCAGGAGAACAAAACTGTGAGCAATCAGGTAGATCGTTTAAATCTATTCCAAAGACACAGGCTCAGACTGTGAAATTATAAAATCCCTGGAGAAAGGGAATTTTGGAGTATAAGCCTTCCAGCAATAAGTCTCAACCCTGAGTGTCTTTATAAAGAATCTCAGTTGACGGCAGCCACCATGGTAACCAGAAGAGCACAGGAGACTGGAGAAGGTGAAGAGACTCCATCATGAAAATCCCTCAACTCCTGAAGTGCTTTTTGTCTTGACCGTCCTTCTGTTGCTTAATACGGGATCATGTTTTATGTATTAAATTGGTCCTCTGTCTGTGTTTTCTCTTCCCCGCTGGACAGTAAGCCCTCGAGGGCTGGCAGTTGTATACCTTTGGCACCTCTCAGTGACACAATGTAGATGATGCAGGCGGGTTTGTTACTTCATTCATTTCTTCCCAGAATCCAGTTGGAAGAACTATCTTAAGAGAAGGGCAGGAGCTTTAAAGTAAGACAGCCAGGATGCAGATTGTGACTCTGTCACGGTTATGAGAAGTCCCCAGGATCGCAGCTTGGGCTGGAGCAAGGTTTTCAGTGGCCGCACATGAGGGCCAGGACCCGCTGAATTGCCATGCATAGATAGCCTCTCTGCTCTCAATAAACAGCCCCGTAGATGAGGACGTAAGGCCCGGAGATGGGAGGTCTCTCGGCCAGTGCTGTCGAGCTAGTAGAGCAGAGCCAGGGTTCAAACCCAGGCCCTTGGCACTCCCTTTTTTCTGTTAAATTTCTTGCCTTGGACAAGTTCTTTAGCCACTCTACCCTTTAGTTCGATCCTTTGTCAGAAGAGGGAAACTCCTACCTTCCTGGTAGGGTTTTGTGAGAATAAAGTAAGAAAACAGAAGAAAGGGGTGCATTCACTGAACCACTCCCGCAAGAGACAGGTAACAGCCCGTTTACCTTCTCTTTCAAATTCCCTAGCACCCAGCCCCTCAAGCCTCTGGAGTTTTAACTGCTAACGGAACTAATAGCATGCCATCATCTAATGTAGCTGGGAGGTGTCCTGATGAAGTTTGGTTTGCGATCGGTTATTTTGGGCTAGGTTGTTTCTGGAAACCTGAGACCTTGCCAAAAGAGTTAGAAGGACAGGTGTCTGACTTAAAGAACTGTCCTGCCAGTCAGAAATAAGAGTATGGAGCAAAGCCATGTCCCTGCTTTGGGGACGGGCCCCTTTCCTAGGCCCCACCCTCTGGCCTCTATCAGCTTGTCGCCTGTGCAACCAGAGATCTCTACACTCAGCTGCCTCTGGACTGCTGTCTGAGGTCTCTTTGTTCTTGGTTATTGCCTCCTGCTCTGAAAACTAATTCATCCCAGCTTTGAGATTTCGCAAATGAAAATACTTAAAAGCTTCGAGATACAAAGGCTTTTATCAACCTCAGAGACGAGGCTGACAGCAAGCAAAAGCAGTACGAATTTCTGCCTTGAGAGATGGACGTCCAGTGCTTGGTATCTTTCCGTGTGTCCCCAGATCGGTAGTCTTTTTTTTTTTTT
>RCUC01063913.1:0-12412 GCA_003697995.1 Taxidea taxus jeffersonii
TATTTATTTATTTATTTGACAGAGATCACAAGTAGGCAGAGAGGCAGGCAGAGAGAGAGGAGGAAGCAGGCTCCCCGCCAAGCAGAGAGCCTGATGCAGGGCTCGATCCCAGGACCCTGAGATCATGACCTGAGCCAAAGGCAGAGGCTTTAACCCACTGAACCACCCAGGTGCCCCTTCCTGCTGCTTTTATAGTCAATAGATTCCCCATGCTCTTAGAATAAAGATATGATTTACAAAGTCCTGCATGATCTTCTTTCTAATTAACTCTCCAGATTTATCTCACCGTTTTTCTTTTTTAAGATTTATTTATTTGAGGGAGAGAGAGCAAGAGAGGGAGCAGGAGCAGGTAGGGAGAGGGAAAAGCAGACTCCCCACTGAGCAGGGAGCCTGACACGAGGCTCTATCTCAGGATCTCAAGATCATGACCCAAACCAAAGGCAGATGTTCAACTGACTGAGCCACCCAGGTGCCCCTTATCTCACCAAATCTTTATTGTTTTTCTTACCACACCGGTATCCTTTCTCTCTCATAGTCACCATTCCTGTCTCTCTCTATACCGAAGCCCCAGGGATGTACCTATATCTTCAAAAGTGTTGGGAGTGAGGATGTCAAGTAGCATGGTATTTTTATAGTCATATAAGTGGGATATTTGTAGTCGATATTTCAGCTACAAAATTGTTTAAGACCATAATTCTTTTTCATTCTACTCCTCTTGTTTGTAGGAAATTGGAATAGTCACAAGCACCTTTGGAATCTAGATAAAGGGAATATGAGTTGTCAATATGCCATTTGATTTTAATTTTGAAATATGTATTGGGAGATTTCAGTGAAAAAATAAATTAGACTTGTGACTTGGAATAATATAGGGGGGGCTATTTTAACATTTGTAGATTTATATACTAATTTTTAAAAGAAAACCAATCTAAAACTTAGAGTTATAAAGCACATAAAAAGCAATTAAATTAAAAAATACTAATCTGACATTGAGTCAAAGTATTAAAACAACAACTAAATCAATAAAAATTAAAAAAGCATTTGATGTAAATAATGAATAAGGTTTAACCATAAAAGGTTATTTGAATAGCTTGCTGAATTACATGAAATACTTACAATGATAAAGATAACATAAAACTCATGATAAATTAATTAATACAGACATTGATATATGATGCCTTAATGACAAGCTTAATGATAATAGCCAATGGTAAAACTATTAGCATTAGTTCCTATGTGGACAAAGTTGAATTGTTTGAAAATTAACCTGAAAGAGATTTTAAAACAATTCTAAAATTTTTTGAAACTGAAACTTTTGTAAATCATTATGTTAAATAACAAACTGTGATCCTCTATGCCCAGAGTAAAGACTGAATTAATTTTCTATGCTCTCTGTAGAGAATTTATCATGGCATATTGTTATATGAGTAAGAGATCAAGAAATATGCAGCCATAAAAGAAGCCAATCTGAAAAAGCTACGTAATATATGATTCTAATAATATGATATTCTGGGAAAGACAAAACCATGGAGAGAGTGAAAAGATCAGTGGATGCCAAGGGGTAGGAAGAGAAAAGGGTAAACAGGTAGGGAAGAGGTTCTGACCTATAAAGCAACTCTTGTCCTGGGCTCTGCTCTTTATTCCAGCTGGACAACTGCTTCTGTCTTCATCATGTGACACTGCAGGGTCCCAGTCTCCGTAGTTTTCCAACATCACATGCCTGAAAGTGGTCTTCTGAGAAAGGCCCAGTTGCTGTCATAGTGCCCGGGTGGGCTGTATGTACACATCCTTGAGTGGCAAGATGCACTTTTGAAACTTGGCTTGAGAGTTGTAAGAGATGATGTGTTGTCAAAAAAAAAAAAAAAAAAAAAAAAGATGTGTTGTCATGTTGTCATTTAGGCTTCTCTTCTAAAAAAGGGAGGATTTGAAAAAAGGAAAGCAAGTCTCAGGCCAGCCAGGCCATGACCACCACAAGCTGGACCTCCATGGATGTTTATTGTATCAACTGTTCCAAGATTTTAAAGAACCAACCCAGATTTTGAAGTCTGTTTCCCTATTCCTGTAATCCCTAACAAACACATTAGGACAAGTGTTCTAAATGGTCCTCAATGTACACAGAAAACAGAGTTTCAGTTGGTTGTTAAATTTCTAAATAATGTAACAAATATCAGAGATTAGCCTCAATCAGAACATTTTTCATTAAATTCCCTGGTTTATGTTAATCAGGATTAAATGAAGTATTAAAGTCATCTTTTCTGCCCTTAAATAGACTCTGCTTATACTTAAGCACCAGCATAGTTTGGGGAGAGAAAAGGCAACATTCAGTGTTTATTTGGCTCTTATAATGTTAAAATTATTTATTTCCAGTTTTGAGTAAACATAATTTTCAAACACACATTAAGGCAGACCAATCGATTTGTTGAAAATTTCAGCCTGATTGCCTATTCACTGGAATTAACTGACAGGTGTGGAAATGTGAAATTAATTTTTAGACCAACATTACTGGAATATGTGTTTTTAAATATAAATTTTGGCTATGCAAATATAGCATGTATGAGGCTATATTGATAATTTTTCTTATTTTCATTCATGTAATATGATTAAAACTAGAATTTAACTATCTCAGCATTATTTCTGTTACAATGAGGTTTTAAAAGATTATTCTGTCCATGACTTTGTCTCTAATTTTTCTTGTTAACATTGGCAAACATTTTTATTGACATTTAGGCACATGAAAAATTAGCAACCTTAAAGTGGTACCAGACTTTTAATTATCAGAAGTAAGGGACATGCCATTTTTTTCTGAGGATATTACACATATGATAATTAAACTTGGAGAAAATAGTTTGCAATTTAAGTCCAATCTAGATTCCTAATCCTAAATGAATATGAATTTATATTACACACATTTGTATCAGATAAACTGAATTGATATAGATCTATGGAAGGACATAAGTAAGGTTTCTCATGAATCTGGGAAGTCAAGCTCTGAGAGTTAAATAATGATATCAACAAATAAAGGACCTGAAGAGAGATATCCACAAAACAAGAATAAAATGGCAGAAAGATTCCCAATCGGCAACATTGGAAAAGAATGTGTCAGTCACTTAACAAAGCATTAATAAGGAGAAACAAGCATTGACATTCTCCGTTCTCCCTCTTCACATGAGATGCCAATCCAACCAACCCGAATTTTCAGGAAAATAAATACCTAGACCTGTTGCTTATGTGTACATAGTGAGACTGAACACCTAATGTCTTGGCAGTAAAATCAGCTCCACGTACAACTTTTCATTTAATAGAAATGCAGTCTTTCCAGTTTCTAGACCAATAAAAACTTCAGACTACATCTTGACTCCTTAATTCCTCCAATAATCTGCATCCCACTTCTTGATGGTCCTCAACAATTAAAATATATCTAGAGTTTGTGGTCAAGTTGGTGATTTTTCTTTTAAAAATGTGTCTAGTGGCTACAATGGAAGTGACAAGATACATCCTTGACTAATACAAATCACTCTTAACAATTCCCAAACAGTGAGAGTTAAATATAGGACATTTATCTCTTTTAACACACTCAGTGTTAGTTTTACTGGGAACTTCAGTTTAGTTTTTCCTACGATTGAGTCTCACATGTAACACTAGCAAGGTTCTGTAGAATAAGAATCACAGATCTTCACCATATATTTACTTTCTACCTACTTTTTTTTTTCATTTTGCAGATTGAATGTTCCATCTGCAGTCATGATCTCCTTCTTAAAGATCTCTTTCTTGTATTTATTTAATACCTAATACATGCATAACAGACTTTTATTGTTCCTTGAAAACAGTTTCCTTTCCATTTCATTTTTCGTGGATTTTTTTTTGTGCGAAATATAGAAACCATTTGAAAGTGAATTAATTTCAGCATTTTAAAAATGGCATTCATTTTTTTTTCTAGTCTCCATCACTTCTGCTGAAAATATTTCTTTTTCTCTGGCCACTTTCTTTTTTTTTTTCCCCTCTGGCCACTTTCATTATTTACTCTTGGTCTTTAATTTTCAGCAGTTCAAGGTTTCCCATGTTTGTTTTCTCATTTGGTCTCTTCTCTCCATGGGCTGATGTCTGTCATCAACTTACAAAAATCCTGTGTTCCTCACCTTCTCGACGTCCATCCCATTTTTCAGACCTTTTTACTCTCTGAAACATGTGTCTTATGATCTTCTCTGGACTTTTCAATCTTCTATCTCTTTGAGTTCCTGTTTTGAAATGTGATTTTGACCTTTCTTCTTATCCTTTAAGTTTGCCTTTTGCCATGTGCAATCTGCTGTTAAAAGATCCAATGATTTCTTCTTGTCAGAGGCTGTAATTTCCAGGGCTGGAATTCTTTTTATGGATTACAATTATTTGAGGAAATTTACCATCCTTTAATCTTTCCTTTTCCTCTTTCTCTAATTTTCTGAATATATTAATCATGGTTATTTTAGAGACATTACATTTTTTTTTCCTAATATACATGTCATCTGTGATCTCTTTTTACATCTGCTTTTTCTCTTCATTTTGAGAATGCTTAATAGATCTGTGGCATGGCAAAAGAGAGGACAATATGACCAAAACGGAAACAGTATCCATGTAGGATTATCTCTCTAGGGAGAATATACTGGGATAACTTGAGGACCTTGATCTCCATAATTTGTCTGGGACTGAGCTTAATTATATCAGTTATGCTGGGTTTAGTCTACCTCTTTTTTTGGCCCTATTTCATAGAAATATGCTTTTGGGTTGTAAACTAAAAACATTATGTCTGTGGGCATCCTTTTGCTAATATATTTGTGGATCCTAGTAACACAAAATTGTAAGAAATTCAGCTTTGCTTCTCAGAGGGATTTCTTTTGGTATTTTTTAGTTTTAGTATTTGTAATTATTATTATTTTGGTTTTCTGGATCTAGAAGCTCATTTAGCTTCAGAATATTAAAAGGTGATAGCAATGTGTGATGACCCATACATATCTTTAATACTCATTGTGATTACTGAGAATAATGGTAAAATAGTGCTCCTAAACTTAAAGAATAAGAATCAGGAATATAATTGTAATACTTATATAAAAAGAAATCCAAAGTTTATTAAAATGACATGGGAGAATGTTACATTTACCGGGAATATGATAAAATGAATATCCAAAAATAACCATATTGGTACCAGGACACCAGTCTGATTAAATTAAAACAATTATTTTAATGCACAAATGATGTAATAATAAGATAAATACTCAAAAATAATTTTGAAAAAACAGAGATTCCAAGACCTTTAACATGTCCAAAATTAGGAAGATGCCTCCAGTGCTGCTGCTGTGTGAATCTGTTCAATTAGTTTTTGCTTGTAAGGGGATGTAAATGCAAATCAGCAATTACAAAGAAACCACAAAATCAGAAAGGAAACCATTGTAAGTATTGAAATGACCAAATAGGCGTTATAAAAAAAATATTAAATACCTTAAAGGAAAAGCAGAAGGTGATGACAAGTATTCTTTTTTTTTAATTTAAATTCATTTAGCTTACATGTAGTAAATCATTAGTCTTTGATGTACTGTACAATGATTCATTAGTTGTGTATAACATCCAGTGCTCATCACATCACACGCCTTCCTTAATGCCCATCACTCAGTTACTCCATTGCCCCACCTACCTCCCTTTCTACAATCCTCAGTTTGTTTCCCAGAGTCAAGAGTCTCTCCTGGTTTGACACTCTGATTTCTTCCTACTCAGTTTTCTTCCCTTCCTCTATGATCCTCTGTTATTTCTTAAATTTCACATATAAGTGAAACCATATAATTGTCTTTCTCTGACTGACTAATTTCACTTAACATAATATCCTCCAGTTCCATCCACATCAATGAAAATGGTAGGTATTCATCCTTTCTGATGGCTGAGTAATATTCCATTGTATATATGAACCACATCCTCCTCCTCCTCCTCCTCTTCCTCCTCCTCCTCCTTCTTCTTCTTCTTCTTCTTCTTCTTCTTCTTCTTCTTCTTCTTCTTCTTCTTCTTCTTCTTCTTCTTCTTCTTCTTCTTCTGTTTCTTCTTCTTCTTCTTCTTTAAGGAGAAAGGGATGGAAAGCATTACCCATATACCTCTCCCTTCTTTTTTTTTTTTAATATTTTAATTAATTAATTAATTTATTTATTTATTTATTTGACAGACAGAGATCACAAGTAGGCAGAGAGACAGGCAGAGAGAGAGCAGGAGGCAGGCTCCCTGCTGAGCAGAGAGCCTGGAGGGGCTTGATCCCAGGACCCTGGGACCATGACCCAAACCAAAGGCGGAAGCTTTAACCCACTGAGCCACCCAAGCCCCCTGAACCACATCTTCTTTATCCATTCATGTGTTGAAGAACATCTTGGCTCTTTCCACAGTTTGGCTATTGTGGAAATTGCTGCTATGAACATTGAGGGCAGGTGCCCCTTCTTTTTACCACATCTGTATCTTTGGGGTAAATGCCCAGTAGTTCAGTTGCTGAACTACTAGGCTTAGTTTAGGTATAGGTATAGTTTAGTTTAGTTATAAGGTAGTTTTTTTTTAACTTATTTTTTTTTAAATTTTTTTAAGATTTCATTTATTTATCTAATAGACAGTGATCTCAGGTAAGGGGAGAGGCAGGCAGAGAAAGAGAGAGAGAGAGGAGGAAGCAGGCTCCCTGCTGAGCAGAGAGCCCTATGCGGGGCTGGACCCCAGGATTCTGGGATTATGACCTGAGCCGAAGACAGAGGCTTTAACCCACTGAGCCACCCAGGAGCCCCTTTTTTTTACTTCTTGAGGAACCTCCATATTGCTTTCCAGAGTGGCCATATCAGCCTGCATGCTTACCAACAACGTAAGAGGGTTCCCCTTTCTTTACATCCTCACTAACATTTGTAGATGGCAAGTATTCTTGAGAAAGAAAAGACTGTCAAACTGATGTGACATTTTTAAAATGGAATAACATAAAATGAATTAAAATTATAAATTAAAGATATTGATTAAATTGTTGATATGACCAGGGCATCTGGTTAGCTCAAGCTGTTAAGCATCTGCCTCTGGCTCAGGTCATGATCTCAGGGTCCTGGCATGCAGCCCAACATGGGGCTCCCCACTCAGTGGAAGTCTGCTTTTCCCTCCACCTCAACCCATCCCCCCACTCCTGCTCTCTATCTCTTTCTCTCTCTCAAATAAATAAATAAAATCTTGAAAAAAATAAACATAAAAATAATTGTTCATATGGCCTAAGGTAAAAACTCTGAGCCACAAGAAAAATGAAGAGAAAAAAGAAATCATGTAGGTGAACCTACTTAAGTATTGACTTTACGAAGCAATAACTGTAGTTATCAGTAAATGGGATTAAGAAAACAAACTTTATCTGACAAAATAACAAAAATAGCATTTTGCATATTTTGACTCATATTTTACCTAATAACTTAAGCACGACGAACATATATAAAAATAAAAACAAACAAATGTTAGCTGGATAAATTGCACAAAGGAAACACACCACGTGACAACCACCCAAGTCAAGTAACACAGCATAAGCAGTATCCTGAAGCCTCTTCATCCTGTCTTCTAATCACTATCCCTTCTTTCCTCCAAAAGTAACTTGTATCTTGTCTAACTTTTGGACCTATTAGCCCTTTGATTTAAGTCACTCTGTCTATATGATGGTGTTTATTTGCAGCTATACAATGTTCTTTCTTGATGACCATTTGGTGGATCACTTTCCACATATTTATTTGAATATCTAGATGCCCATCTGGGGAGGAAGGACATGTTCAAGTTTCTTTCTTTCTTTCTTATTTTTATTGATTTGTAGGTGCTCTTTTTTCATATGAGAGAAGAACCTTTTTCACTTATATATGTGTCAAATTTCTTCTCTCACCCCATAACTTGCATATTCATTCTTTAGTGATATCATAAATCTAATTTTAATTATTAATATTTTCTTTTGTAGGTTGTAATTTTAATTCCAATTTAAGAAATGTTTACCCCTTCCAAATTTATGAAGATCTTCTATATTTTCTTCCAGAAGGTGTATGGTTTTACTTTCATATTGAGATAGCCATTATATCCAGAAGAACTGATTTTGAATATCAAAAGTAGGATTTCATTTAGTTTCTTATATGGGTTATCACTTGGACATGCCCTAATTGCAAATAGGACAGGTTCATTTTGTAGTTGTTTGATATATTTGTTGAAAAGACCATCATTTTCTCATAATTCCAAAGCACTAACCTACCCATTAAACAATTATCTATACCTAATGGATTTGTCACAATCTCTATTCTGTCTCATGTTTGTATTTATCTACTCAGAGAGTTGCTACCTAAAAACCAAACCAAACCCAAGAACATGGTTTTTTGTAAAGGAAATTATAATATTCTGGAGAAGTCTTCAAAGATACCTCCTTGAGTATATTTTCATTCTTCTGAGTTAAGTAACTTTAGACTCATGTTGTCAATCAAAAAGAAAAGAAAAACTTTGTAAATTTGATTTGGATATCATGGACCCCAAAGATCAACTCATGAACAATTCATATTTTACAATATTAAGTATGAAAATAAAAAAGCACATGTGTACCTCAAATTATTTATATCTCTTTTAATTTTCCAATGTTTTAATCATTTATGAGTAGACAGCCCATCATAATCACTATCCTCTTATATTGCTTATTTGGTTTCATAACATTTTTGGTGACATTTATTGATTAATATGAATCTTCATTTCCCTTTTTATAGTGTCCTTGTCTTATTTCATATCTAGATTATACTGGCTTCATAAACGGATTTGTAAAGTAATATTTTATATCTGAAAGATTTTTGTGAAAATTGTATTATTCTTGAAAGAATTTGACAGTGGGCATTAATGTTTGTTCTTCATCTATAAATGTTGGTTAATTTTTTTCCAGATATTTCTGATATCCAGGAAAGTGGATAAGTAGGTGGCTTACTCACATAAGGGAATTCCACTCAACAGTTCAAACTAGTAATGCCCTAAGCTGAAGTACTCTTTGTCAAAGTATACACACTGGATTATTTTATTCATATAATGTACAGACCAAATAAACACATGGAAATAAAAATAAGCAAAATACTTATCTATGGGGAAGTATATTGAGTGAGAAGGAGAATGTGCAAAACTCTTTGTAGTGTTGGGAGATTTTATATCTTAATAAAGTGTTTGGTTACAGGCATATATGTGTGTGAAAATTAATTGAGTTATATACTTGAGATGTATGCACTTCACTCTCTGTAATCTCGATGTCAATAAAAACATGGGCCAGAAAACATGAACAGTCATTTATATAAGAGAGACATGAAAAGACAATCAATAAAGTCACAAAGTGGTACTGGATCCCTTCATAATGCAAATGAAACCACCAAGAAAGTTCAGCTTCACAGCCAGAAGATAAGGATTGAAAGAGGGGAGCTGTAACATGCACTAATGAAGATGTGGATGGCCTGGGGGAAAACATTTCTGAGATGCTTGGCTCCTTGACATCTGGGTAAGGCTCAACACTGTGCAATGAATAAGTGAATGAGTATAGCTACATCAGAAAATAAGTTATTAACCAGTAAATTTGAGAGTGAAAGTAACCCAGTGTAAAACACTTCCAATTTTAGATGTGAGTACTGGAGAATCTGTTGCACCTGTGCATCAAGAGCTAAGAATGAATTCTAGAAACACACTGATGGCATCAGAGGAAACAATTGTGTGTCATTTTCTTAATACATTTCTTTAGGCTTATTTTTTTAAAGATTTAATTATTTATTTGAAAGAGAGAGAGAAAGAGAAGGGGTGCAAGGGGCAGAGGGAAAGAATGTCCAGACAGACTCCAGCTGAGTGGGGAGCTCAACTCAGGGCACAATCTCACAAGCAATGACATTAGGACCTGATCCGAATCCAAGAGTTAGATGCTTAACTGACTGAGCCACTCAGTTAAAAATGTTTAAACTTAACACTTTGTTAAGTTTAAAAAAAAAGAAATACATGTGCATATACAAACACACACACACAATCATATGCTATATATCTCACATAATAGATTATATGGAAGCAAACAAATTTATTTTGATGCAGTCATAAGTGGAATATGCTATCAAAGTAAAAAATAGGTACATATGAAATTACAACAATCTCTTCAGAGGTAATATAGAATAAAACATTTAAATTTCATTGCAGTTAATTGTATAATACAATTCTCCTATATAAAGATCAGAGTTTGCAAAACTAGAACATATTTTGATGAATGCAATGAAATATGCCATGAAATTATAAGGAAACCAAGAGCACGGCAAACACACTGCTCGGTAAAATGGACAAACATGCAGTTTACAGAGAAGTAATGAGAAGTTGGAAGGATAATTCTTGTTTTATGAGAAGTAAGACAATCTAGAGAGTTTAATCATCAAAATAGGAGTAAAAGGGAATTTAAAATGTTATACATGAGAGCCATCTTCAAAAGGAAATAGTTTTTGTGCAATATTAAGTTAATTAATCAATATTAAGTTTTTGAAAAGATTTTCTTTTAAGATTTTGTTGTTATAATTAATATTTTCATTTGTTCACTGGTCTGCATAGATAAAGAATATTTTTTAAAGATTTACTTATTTATTTATTTGACAGAGAGAGAGAGAGAGTGAGAGAGAGAGAGATCACAAGTAGGCAGAGAGGCAGGCAGAGAGAGGAGGAAGCGGGCTCCCCGCTGAGCAGAGAGTCTGATGCGGGGCTTGATCCCAGGACCCTGAGATCATGACCTAAGCCAAAGGCAGAGGCTTAACCCACTGAGCCACCCAGGCACCCCAATAAAGTGTATTTCAAGAAAGTGGTAGAAATGGGGAAAATGGTAGATCATATTTTTGTCCCTTGAGGAGTGAACATAAAAAGGAAAATGTGTGCATTGCTCATAACAGCTGCACTTTCAGGTTTAGATGATGAAGTTGGAGTAATTCAAGAAGGATCACTTTTTGTTTTTTTTAGGAAAGAGCAGTTGAATAATTCAATAGACAAAGGGATCTAAGTAGACCTCAGGCTTTACAATAAAAATAGATGAAATCTGGGTTTTGAATGATTTTATTTTGTTCTAATTAAGCATCAGTCAGTTTTAATGGACAAAACAAAAAATTCTGCACTCTATATTCTTTAAAAATTAATGTCAATGTATTCATTTCAGTTTAAAGAATATAAAATGTCCTTACATGCTGTATGGGGAAAGAATGAGTAAAGGTGGGAACGTCAAAGTTGCTTTTCTACATCTTAAGATGACTATCAGTTCTTTCTTACTTCTGGTAGACTCATTTAAAGTACATTGTGAGTAATTATTCTCATATTAAGAATAAATTCCTGGGGCACCGGGGTGGCTCAGTGGTTAAGCATCTGACTCTTGATTTCAGCTCAGGTTATGATCTCAGTATCATGAAATTAAGCTCCATATCAGGCTGTTCTGGGCAAGGAGCCTACTTAGGATTCTGTCTTCCTCTTCCTCTGCCCCTCCCTGCTCATACTTTCTCTCAATTTCATTTTCTCTCACTAAAAAAAAAAAAAAAGAATGAATTTCTTATTTGCTTTTAGCATCTCAGGGTCATGTGGAAATATAGCTGCAGATATTTCTAACAAAATCATTCTAAGAGCCAGGGTTCCTGTACTTATTGATGTTGATCTGTATGTGTATATTGGCCCAAGAATTCTACCTAATTGAGACATAAATGAGGCAAGCATGTTGGAGAAGAGGAATCACACTTGTCTTGTTTCTGTATTGTCAGAACCAGCAGATTAGTTTGACCTAGTTTGAGTGTTGATGTGCTATGGCTGGGGAGAATCTGAGGGAAATCACAGAAAACCAGACGGAAGTCATAGGAATGCCTCAAAGGCCACTTAGAAGTGTGTCCTTGTTGACAGATGTGCTATTCTAATCGTGTTGTTAAAGCTTGCTGAAGGAACACTTTTAGGAAGCAGGACCATGAAACATGGAAATTGTTCACCTTCCATATTAATTCAAGGTCCCTAATGCCCTCACTTACTATAATGTTATGAGCAATCTTTGATAAAAAAATATCATACCATCTATTGAAAATATAAGAAAAATACCCATGCCCCACACTCAAGGAACTAACGGTAATTAACTTTCTAAATACTTACTGTGTACTAGATCTTTTTTATTTTATCTAGAAAACCCAGCATCACAGGTACTTCCATATACATATTGCAATTAGGGAATATAAATCCTCCAAACTGCATGAACTACATAGTCCTACAGAGAGTAAAAAAATAAAATTCATATTAAAGTCCTTTTTAATTCTAAATTTTATTTCAATTGTAGTGTGTGGTTTCTATGGTTATAAACATTTTAGAAATTTGGTGTTCTGTAAAAAAGGGGTAATGATATTCATTACATTATCTTTTTTTTTTTTTT
>RCUC01063919.1:0-11734 GCA_003697995.1 Taxidea taxus jeffersonii
GGCCATTTTTATATTGTTTCAGGAGGCTTTGAGCTCAACCTTGTCATCAGGGATGGACTCTGGAGAGTGGAAGGGTACCTCTCCCCTTCTCTTTCTGTCTTACAGAAGCAGTGTCTCAACTGTTAGAGGCTGTAGTTAAAAGCAAGGAGTCACTGGGGAGTCAGATCAGAAGGTCATTTAGCTATGTGCCTGGAGGGTGTAATCAACCTTTCTGAGTTTCAGTTTTGTGACTCAAAAGGAAATATCATAACTACCTTTATTAGGTCAGGTTCCCTAGAGAAAGACTCAGAGATTCTGAGGTTTGTGGGACTTTGAGGGAGTGGTCTCACTGTCCAAGGGGTAAGGAAAACAAGATTGGGCAGAGGGAGAATTGGACCTGTGATGCAGTGCAAAAGAAGCCTCAGTTGATCCCCTGAAGTATGGGGGCCAAGCCTTTGAAGCCCCATGTTGACCAGCCAGTAGATGCAGGGAGGTCATAACTTTGGTTATGGTCAACATGGGGCTTCAAAGGCTTGGCCCTCATACTTCAGGGGGTCAACTGAGGCCGGGGAATTGGGGGGATTGAGAGCTGTGCCACAGCAGCCACCTCTGCAGGATGGCCTTGGGAAGTAAATGTAATAACTTGACAGAAACTGGTGGCACTGCATCTAGTGCAGAACAGGCATTTAAAAAGAGTTCATTTCTCTTGCCTTTAAACTTCTTGACTGTGTCTGAAAGCGAATTGGGAAGTTAGAGTTGGGTAAATAGGATTTTTAGAAGAAAGGACTTTTAATTATAATAGCCACAATGACTACCACTTCCCATTACTGAGTGCCTATTACCTATATGCATTCTCTCTTAGTTGTCTAGTAATATTTGGAGTCCAGTTACTTTTGTTTTATAGTCAACCTAGTCTTTTCCAAAACGCAACAGAGTATGTGTCCTTTGCCATAAAATTATAGCAATAACAACAGCAGAAGTCAAAACAGTGTGATTTGTTACACGCCATGAAGTGATTTCAGTGGTGGTTTGATTAATTAATTTATTTATCAATTATTAACTCCAACAATGTGCAGTGAGGGCTTCCTAAATGGCAGGGTGCTGTCCTAGGTGCTGGGAATGCAGTGGAGTCTATCAGGGGAGAGACAGACATTAAATGCTTTGATTGTTCCGGAGCAAACATTGAAGGATAGAACATCCTGTTGCATAAAAAATAGTCTCTTTTCCCAATTTACTTTCTCATTCTTCAGTTTTAGTATAACCTCCTCGGAAAGGTTTCTTGGACCCTTCTGTGTAAGGCAGGTCTCCTCCCTTTTACTCTCCTGTCATAGAACTTGATCATTCATTTTATTAATTTCCTTGTTGGTGGTCCTCCTCATTAGACTGAAGCTTCAGGAGGTCACATATTGCCTTATCCCAAGATCCCAGGACAGTGATTAATATAGATTTCTTGAATGAGTGAAATGAATAAGGTGTAGATTTGCTTAACAGAATGGTTAGGGAAGGTCATATTGAGGAGTGATATTTATGTTGAGAAAAGTGTTCAGTAAATATTGCTAGACTTAATGGATGATCTGGGTTATGTAGCTACTAAGTGAAAAATGGAGGAGGGAGAGCAATAGGATTTTGTCACAAACTCAGAGTTAGGTGAGAGAGATGTTAGTGTCTTAGGTACAGAACAGCAGTGGTATTGGAGAAAAGTAGAAAGAATAGAGTTATATATGGTCGCAAAGTGGACAAGGACTTGTTGACACATTAGATGTTGGGAATAGAGGAAAAGGAAGAATCAAGGGTGACCTGTGGGTTTATGGTTTAAGATCAGGTAGATGCCAAATGCCCATCAACAGGTGAATGGATAAATAAAATGTAGTATATACTGACAGTAGAATATTACTCAGCCATAAAAAGGAATGAAGTGCTCCTATATGCTATAATGTGAATGAACCTCAAAAAAGATGCTAAGTGAAAGAAAGACAAGGAAGGTCACATGTTCATTTATATAAAATGTCTAGAGTAGATAAATCCATAGAGACAGCAGATTGCTGTTTGTCAGAGACTTGAGGGAAAAGGGTAAATGAGGCATATTTGCTTAAAGGGTAAACAGTTTCCTTTTGGGTTGATGAGAATGTTTTGGAACTAGATAGAGGTGGTGGTTGCACAACATTGTGAATGTACTAAATGTCACTGAATTGTACACTTTAAGATGGTTAATTTTGTGTTATATGAATTTCATCTCAATTTCCAAAAAAAAAAAAGGAAAAATTGGGTGGATGGGAGAACCAATAACAGAGTGGAGGAGACTGGGAGGGGAGCAGGTTGTAGAATTCACGTGCTGTCTTAGAGATACCCATGAGACATCCACATGGAGCCTAGGGGGAGGTCTGGGCTGGAGATATAAATATGGGAGTTGTCAGCACTTAGATGTCAGCCAACAAAAATGGATGAGATCTAGGGAGAGACAGTATAAAGGAGCACATCACAGTCTGGATCATTCTTTAATTTGATCTTCATACCTACCAATGAAGGAGGTGTTGTTGTCTTCATTTTCAGATGAGGAAACTAACCCCCCTCCCCTGGCCCCCACATGAACTTGCCCAAGATCAAACACTTTGTTCTTGAGCATCTTCTGGCTTCCAGTGCTTTGCCATTCCCATCTCAGCATGATGCCATTTAGAACTTTAGCAAGGGCCTTCCCTCCCCTCCTCCTCTCCCCACCCTGAGTGAATACTTATATGTGGCAGGCACTGTGCTGGGCATATGTTGGTGGAGAAAGTAGAAATGGCTCTAATTTTGTGGAGTTTACCCAGTAAACAAGAACTGCAGTCCACTGATACAGGGCACCTTAGGAACCTGGAGCAGGAGCATTCACTCCAGTGTTGGGAGTAGCAGGAGGTTTCCTGGAGAAAATGACTGCAAGCTAATATTTTCAGCAGAGGCAGAAAGGTGGAGCCTGAGAAAGAGATGATTCTTTGGAGGGTTCATGATACCTGAACATCTGCTATGGGAATTCACCTTTTTCTTCATTCCTCAGTTCTTCACAGATTACTGGCATTTTCCAACTTATTGAGAGGGTTTCCTATATTTTCTATAACTCTGGAAATAGTAAGCAGACAAATGGCTTACTTTGATTTCAAGCTTCAGAGGAATAGCCAGGTAGAGTGCAAACAGCCTGGTTTTCAAAGGCAGGCTTCATCTCTTGAGCAAGTGACTTACTCTCTCTGAACCTTACTTTTTATACCTATGAAATGGAGCCAATAATGTGCATTGCTTAATGTGGGAAATAAATGAAATGACACTGTAAAGCATTAGGTACATAATAAATGCTCATAAAAACAATATCTCTTTTATCTTTTGGAGAGGAAGTTTCTGAAAAGACTAGAAGTCCTCGCACTCTACACTATTTGAAATACAGATATCCATCTTTCCTCTGAAGGCTCTGATGGTTCAGGATGGAGCACAGCGTTCTGTATGTTTAGAAAGCAGCCCACATGATCCTGGTAAAAGCAAGTCCAGGAACCATTGGCTTGACCAAATACTTGAGTCATTGCTATGATGAACACGAAAGGGTTAAGCACCTAAAAACAGAATTTTGCCTTCTAGGAATTATTAGCCAATGACAGGGCTGACCGATGATGTAATGTCTTTGGCTGGCACTCCATTGGTTAAGTGTATTGTTTCTCTCGCTGCTTCAGCTGTGTGAAGAGCAAAGCTGGAGCCCAAGGGTTAATAATTCTGTGGCATCAGATAGAGCTATTTTTTTTTCCATTCCTCTTCTGTTGGGTGTGAGTATAAAGCCCAGATCAGCAGATTGTTGCCCTTTTCCTTCCAATAAACAGCTGCATCTTCCTCCTTACCTCTTCCCAAGCAGAGCACATGTCTCCGTAGTACTACAGAGGAGGAGGAGGTGGAGGAGGAGGAGGGAGAAGGGGAAGAGGAGGAGGATCAGTATCCTTTAGGGAAGAGAGAACCCTTTCAAAGTTCCACGCGGCAGTCTCTCCTTGCCACTGGGGACGGGCACAGCCTCCGCTGCTCTGGCCTACAAATGTCCCACTGGATGAATTGCTAAACTGTCACCTGCTTCTGAGCATTGTTCAACCTGGCGGGATCCTCAGAACTGGGAGGTGAGCCCAGGGTTTTGAAGAGGGAGTGGGCCTAGCAGAAAAAAAGCTCTAAACTGGAGGTCTAGAGAAAGGGAACCACTCTAGACTGAAGGTCAAACATAGGTCCATCCCATAGCCCTGGTATGTGGTGTAAGCGTGGGCAGGATGATTTCCCGCTTTGGGTCTGTACGCTCAAGTTCACAGTGTGCGGCTTGGATTAGCACCCTCTGAATTCTGGTAGACACCGGCCCAGGAGTGTGCCGACCAGAGCAATAAACAAACATATTCTTGGTGTAGCTTTCTGTCAAGTGATCTCTGCAGATAAATGCTTAGCTCTGGGAATCTTGGGCGGCAGGAGAGTTTCAGGCGAGGGCTGTCTCCCAGGAGCCAGCTATAATCCAGGCTCTTCCTCATATTGTCTGGACTCTCTCTTCAGTGTTCCCACTTGGCCGAGTAGCTCTTGGTAGACTCTGGGCTGAGGTTTCTCTGGAAATACCTGAATGGTCTCAGGGTTTAATCATGTCCTTTGAGGGGACCTTTGGTTCCTGACCCTTGAGTTATCAGTGTGCCTTAATGAATTTGGCTTTCCTAGTTGTCCCATGCTACAGCTCCTAAGGTGGGAGAAAAATTATTTTTGCATTATTGGATAGCTTAGCTGTGACAGTTTTCTCGTGTGTTTTTAGTGGGCCACGCATTATTGCCCCAGCCTGAAACTTCTCACCTTGCCCAAAGAGGTCTTAATGTAAGCATGCACCCTATGGTATGAATTGAAAAAAGTAGAAATAGGGTGAGGTGGGGAGAGGGGAGCAGAGTACCTGGAAAAGGCTGATGATAAGAAACTCTGGCCTTCATTTCATAGGTAGTTCAAGAAAGTCTGCATTTTACATACAAGCTATGACGCAAATTCTCTCTTCAGTTCCTCTCCAAAAAATACATAAATAAAAAGTTCTATTATTTTTTTATTTTTCAGAATTTAGTTATGTGTGGGGAGTTTCCAATTTCTTTAGTGAGAGTAGAGCCTACAAAGTGTTCTCTCTGTGTCTTATATGACTGTTGGCCTCTGCTGCCCTGTGTTCTGGGTCAGGCTTTGCTGCTGAGGAACAAATGAGCCCTTGGACAAGTCACTGTGTCCCTCTGAGCCTTGTTTTCTGCATTTGTCAATCACAGGGGTGGGAGGGAGTTGAACTAGCTGACTTTTAGAGCCCTCATAGCTCTGGCTGTCTGTGCTTTGGCTTGCAAAAAGCCTTTGTAATCTGAGGCTATTGATTAAATGGGTTGGATAGGTAAAGAATCTTTAAATAAAGGAATATGCAGCATGAGTCCTCTAAGTATGGGGCTGTATATATGTTTTAACTCACTTCACTCCCTCAGTAGCCCTAGAGTACATGGAATTAACCCCACTCTACAGATAGGAAATTACCCAAGATCATCATACAGTAAATGCTGAGACTGGTATTTGTGCCTGTGACCATACTGGGATGGTGGTGCATGTCAGGATAATGGAAGGGCTGGAGCTGGAATCCTTACCCTCCTTTGCTTCCATGCATGTTCTTCTTTCTACTTCAGATCAAGAACTGATTTTAAGATTGACTATTTCAGCCAGATTAATGTGGACTATCACCTATAATATCTGGGACAGCAGAAAATTGGGGGACCCTGGGTCTGAAAAGGACTGTACAATCTTTTGGACCAGGTCCCTTGATTTATAGCTGAGAAAACGGAGGTCCAGAGAAATTAGGTGACTTGTTCCCTGTTACTCAGTGAGTCAGTAGATAGCCGGATGGAGACCAAGACTCCTTGACTTAGGTGTTTGAAGGTATATTGTTATTAATAAGCTTTTTAAAAAATACCTTCATCTGAGAAATTTGGGATCATTTGAATTTAGCTATTCTCACCTTTGTCTATTTGCCAGTCCTCTTTGAAGTGCCAGTGGGTTGAAGTAAGAATCATTGAATACTTAACCTGCACTTGGCATTGTGGCAGGTGTCTGAACCATGAAAGGAGGGTGGTAAACAAGCTAAGTATGAGACCTGGTCAGTTTCTTTCAGGAGCCTCATGCGGCAAGCTGTATTTCATGAGAGTCTAACTCACAGGTCAGCCATCTTTCTTGCAGGATGAGCTGGGTGGGACCCTGCCCCTATTACTGTGTGTGTGGCTGGCACCTAATTTATACCATTATAAGAATACTTGCTGCATGGGGTACCTGGGTGGCTCAGTGGGTTAAAGCCTCTGCCTTCAGCTCAGGTCATGGTCCCAGGGTCCTGGGATCGAGCCCCACATCGGCCTCTCTGCTCGGCGGGGAGCTGGCTTCCTCCTCTCTCTCTCTGCCTGCCTCTCTGCCTACATGTGATTTTTGTCTGTCAAATAAATAAAATCTTAAAAAAAAAAAATACTTGCTGCATGATATGTTGTCTCTGTTCTTTGTCTTTCCAACTAAACTGCATGTTTCCCAAAATGTGGAACTTAATTAATCAATGGAGCTGCCTAATGGAGAGGTGGGTGTCAATATCTTGGACTGCTGAGATTTACACCCAGAAATAAAAACCATCCAGTTTTTATTAAAAACTGTAATTATTACAGTCATTATTGTTATTGTTATTACAGTATATGCAGATACTTCACTCCTTCCTTGATCACTGTAACATTAAGAAAGAATCCTCTTAACACCAGGCTTCAAACATCCTAATGATTATCATAGGAAAGAGGGGTTATAATTATTCTGTCGTGCTGAAGAGCAAAGCTAGCAGCAATGGGTGGAAGTGGAAGGGGAGCAGATAGCAAATAAATAGAAGTAAAGTGTACTGATGGTAGGAGCTGTTCAATGGGTCAGTCCTACCTTCCACACCCTTGTCATCAGAAGAGGGTGGTAACCCTCAGGGATTACTGCCCCAGCTAGGAGTAGCACTTGGTAGCTTTTAATGCCCCTTGTAGACCTAAGATTTCTTGATTATTTATAAGCAGGAGTAAATGAAAAGAGGCCTGGACTAGAACAGAGCTGCATCTTAATCATTAGGGTCCAAAGCCATAGTATGGGGTGGAAATCATTCATAGCCAAAATAACCGTTGAAAGTATTTTAATTGCCAAAAAATTGCATTAATGTGGTTTTATGTATGCAACCCTAAATGGTAATTCATATGCTAACTAGTGTGTAAAACACTGATTTAGACTAAGAGAAGTAGCAACATAAAGCCTATCTGTAGTTGTTTGGGTCTTCCTATTGCTCTGTGTTTAAGGTAACTCTAAAATTTCTCACTTGCATGGGTTAGGGGCTGGAGAATTCTCAAGTGTCCTGCTTGCTTATAAGTATAATGCTGTTCTCTGTAGATAAACAGTCTCTAATACCATTAAATGTGTTTAACAGTTTGTTTTTAATGATAGTGAAAATTAAAGGAGATAATATATGTGGAAACATTGAACCCAGGAACTGTTACAGAGTAGATGCTCAGTATAATTTTACTGAAGGGAAATAAGCATCTTGCTTTAGCATACTTGTCTATTCAGGTCTTTGAAAAGTTTTAGAGAAGAACCTGGCCACCTGTGTCCAGGCTGCCATTTCCTATTTGAAGCCAGTCCTGTTTGGCTTCTCTCCACAGTGTTCACCCTCTTGCCCCTGAATACTGTTTCTAAAATCCAAGTGGAAAAAGAATGAGGTTGGAAGCTTCACAGACCTAAATTCAAAACACTAGCCATTACTTATCATTGTGTGTCATGCCCATGTTACTTAACCAATTCATGTTTGTTTTTTTTTCACTTGTGAAAATGTGATCAGTCAACCCCACCTTGAAGAGTGGATGGGGCTTAAATGAGAACCTTTAGAGAGTGTCTGAACATATATAGAGTAGATGTTCTATAAATGGCTACTTTATTTGTTCTCTACCAAAGATGTTACAGAGAGGTGTTGGGTTGTTTTATTTTCCCCGCTTCACTCTCACCTTAAACTTCTTTGCCCACATTAGTAGCATTTCTATATAGTTTTGTACAAACTTTCAGGAAACCTTATGTGACATTATTCTAAGAATGCATTTGCTTGCAGCCTTGTCCCCCCCTAGCTCATCTTCATGGCAGTCACCTAACCAAGCATCAGAAAGCTGCACTCAGAAGGGATATGTTGTGCCTAATGCATTTTTAAAACCCCAGGGGCTGATTTAAATATTCTGGTCTGGGATGCTCACTCAGGGGCCAAGTGGGCATGTAATTTGAGGGGTGCTACAGAAGCCAAAGTATGGCTCCAGATTCAAAGCATTGTGGATTTCATCACTGAATTTTCATTCCTTGGGCTTATGTATTCATCCATTTAACAAATATTTATGGAGTTCTTATACTGTGATAGGCAGCATCCTAGGTGATGGGAATAGATCAGTGAACAATGCAGACAAGATTGCTACCTTTGTAGATCTTATATTCTGGTGGGGAATGGAAAATAACGACAAAATAGTTACATTGTGGTATGTCAGTCAGTGACAAGGGCCTTGAGGAAAAAAAACACAAAACAGTGTAAGGGCATAGGAAGAGGCCCTTATAGAAAAGTCCATTAAAGGTCTTTGAGGAGTTGCTATTTCAGCAGGGGGAGAGTTTGAGAAGGTGTAACTAGAGAGGTACCCAGAACCAGGTCTGGTGGGGACTCATGGGCTGTAGAGAGAGGTTTGGACTCTATTCTTAGTTGGTGGTTTCAAGTAAGGAGGTTATATGGCTTGATTTATTCTTTTAATTGGTTTTGTTTTTTAAATTGCCATATGGTAAATTTGATGTTGTTTTGGTGTTTAGTTCTATGACTTTTACCACACGTGTAACCACATGTGTAGATTCATAGAAGTACCAACATCACAATGAGGACAGTTTCATCACCCAGGAACCTTCCTCCTAATGTCCCTTTGTAGTCACAAACTCCCCATTTCTAACCTTTGGCACAAGAACTCTACTTTCCATTACGGCCATTTTGTCTTTCTTTTTTTTTTTTTTTTTAAGATTTTTATTTATTTATTCAACAGACAGAGATCACAAGCAGGCAGAGAGGCAGGCAGAGAGAGAGAGGAGGAAGCAGGCTCCCTGCGAGGCAGAGAGCCTGATGCGGGGCTCGATCCCAGGACCCTGGGATCATGACCTGAGCCGAAGGCAGAAGCTTTAACCCACTGAGCCACCCAGGTGCCCCCCATTTTGTCTTTCTGAGGATGTGACATCAGTGGAATCATACAGTATATAACCTTCTGAGGCTGGCTTCTTTCCCTGAACACAATGCCTTTGAGATTCGTCCGTGTTATTGCAGGTGTCAGTAGTTTGTTCATTTTTATTGCTGGCTAGAATTCCATTGTGTGGATGTACCACAGTTTGTCTATTCATTTACCCTTGAAGGACAATTGGGTCATTTCTAGGTTTTGGCAGTTACATATAGAGCTGCTATAAACATTTGTGCTCAGATTTTTGTATGAACACACATTTTGGGCCTCTAGTGTAAATACCCAACTGTTGGATTGCTGGCACATAACAATAAATTTACACTTAACTTTATAAGAAACTGCCAAACGATTTCCAGCCTCACTTTACCATTTTGTATTCTTATCACCGATGTGTGAAAATTCCACTTACTATGCATTCTTGCCAGTACTTGTCATTGTCAGTATTTTTTATTTTAGCCATTCTAATAGTTTAATTGTATCTTTCCATGGTTTTAATTTGCATTTACCTAGTAGCCAATGATATTGAATATCTTTTCACCTGTTTATTGGCCATCCTTATATTCTCTTTAGTGAGGTGTCTGTTCAGATCTGTTTCCCATTTTTTAAAGTGCTTTTGTTTCTTACTGCTAAGATTTGAGCACTCTTTATATCTCCTGGATATCAGTGTTTTCTTAAATATGTGATCTATAGATATTTAACTTGTTTTTAAGGAATCATTCTGAATTCTGTGTGGGAGGAAAGCTGTAGTGGGGGAGTCGTGGAAGCAGAAGGATCAGCAGAAGACCATTGCAGTAGTTCATGGTGAGAAATGATGGCAGTTTGGACTAAAGTCATTTGGGTGGAAGAGGTGAGGAGAGGTCAAAATCAAGGAATCTTTTGAAAGTACAGCCATCTGAACTTGATGGTGAGTAGAATGTGGAATATGAGGGAAAAGAGACATCAAGGATTACTATAGTGCTGGAGGGACTGAGAATTTAAATATAATTCACATATGTTGTCTGCCCTCAAGAAGCACTCAGTCTAGTGAGAGGAGATTTACTATAAACAGTTCACCTGGAATACAACCTCTGTGCTTACAGAGGTCATGTGAAATGAACTGGGGGAGCACAGGCAATGGAAAATTTACTAAGTGTAAGATCTGTGAGGCCAGCTGTCTGGACCGCCACTCTCAAACTTCAGTGTCTGTAAGAATCAGGGGAGAAGGTTATTAAAAATGCAGCTGGCTAGGCTACTGCCCCAAAAGTAAGAGACCGATGGTTATCAACACCACAAATCATTCTGTGTAGGTGATTGACTATTATGAGAAACCCTTGGGAGAACTGTGGGCACTTCAGAGAAGAGGTGATGTCTGAGGTCGACTCTGAGTGTTCGATGGAAATTCTGACTTGGAAATACCTGTGGAAAGGGCAGCTAGGCATGGCATAACTTTTTGTGAGGGAAGAGGAAAAGGAAAGCTTGGAAGAACTATAGAGACTGGCTGGATCTTAGAGTAGTATAAGTGGGGTGATGATGATGACTGTTGGCCAGAGAGCACTTGTCTGGGAGTTAGTGATGAGTCATGGGACTTCCTGTGCTCAATGAGTCTAAAGTGGTTGCCCCCAGCAGCTCCCCAGGTACTAACAAGGGGCCCACGAGGTGAAATGTACCAGGCAGTCCAATGCTGGTTGTGCAAAGTGGCTGTTGTGCTTTCAAAGTCTCATGTGACCAAGTATCTTTGAGGAGAGAATGAGCTGGCTTGGGGTACGGTGCGCAGAGGTTTGCAGAAGGATGCCCTGCCCCTAGGATCACTTTGGGCCTTTCTTGAAGCGTACAGACTCTGCATCTCCTTTTCACACATGAACTTGCCTGCTTCCCAAGGATGCTGAGCCATATCTTCCTGTGGCACAACTACTAATCACTATATGCCAAGCATAGTTCAAAGCACTTCATATGGATTAAACCATCTAATTCTCCCAACAAGCCTATGGATGAGATGGAACAGTTATTTCTGTTTTATGATGAGCAACCGAGGCACTGAAAGATGAATGACTGGCTCAAGGGCACAGTGCTGCAAAGTAGAAGAGCTGGCATATTAAGCCAGGGAATTTTGACTTCGGAGCCCATGCTTTTAACTGTTATGCCGTCTATGCCCTCTAGGGGCATCTGTAGAGGATGAGAGGGATCAAGAAGCCCGAGTGGCTGCAGTAACACTGGCACTGTATTTACTGCAGCCCAGTCCCTGTTGTGCAGCATTCACAGGGTTATTATTCCCTGTAGGGACTATCTCAGTAATACACTTTAATGTTAAAAGATTTTTCTTTTTTGATTTTAGCTTTTGGGTTAAAAATTACTATTTTTATTCTTTTTTTGTCTAGTTAGTAACAATATGCTAAATCAATTGTGAGGTTTGAAATAGCAACATAAGGTGTTGTAGTATCATGATTCTCCTAAAAGTTGTTGTTATATGTGGAACTGTTTGCCTGTGTACTAAATGGCCCTAG
>RCUC01063927.1:0-19106 GCA_003697995.1 Taxidea taxus jeffersonii
TAAGGGCTCAACGAAGGCCTGAAATGAGGCCGGGAGTCACGAGGTTCCTCAGGCCTTGTGCATTTTGCCTGAAGAGGCAAAGATGGTAGGAATGGTCTCAGGGGATCATGCTGGTTTCTATTGCTCGGAGGGTACTAGATAGCACCAAATGAACCGGTTTCCTGCTGAATGAGAGGCTTAGTCCTGTGGTCAGTGTGTTGCTCCCATCCATGGGAAGAAATGGGTGTCAGCCCATTATGGTCCAGAGCCTGAAAGCCCAACCTACGATTAGGGTTCGGTTCCGGGAATATGGTATGCCAGATTGGCCATTGCAGGTGCAGTCTTTCCAGGGTGCTGTTTTGAGGGCATTGTTGTTCCAGCAAGTTCTATTTTGGTATTTTGGTCAGGGTGCCTCCACAGTGGGAGAAGCGAAAGGGGGCATGCAGGATACTCTCGCCCTGACTGTACTGCACAGTGCCAAATGGGACAGTTTCCACATCGAGGGCAGCCAGAGTCTTGTATTGTAAATAGTTCATCGCCAATCTGGATGTTTAAGGTGCCAGGCCTAGGGGGCCGAAAGACAAAATACCCAACCAAGGGTCAATTGCTAGGGGCATATTATCCCCGCTCTGCTGATGCTGAGGTATTCTCCCACTATGGCTGAGTTGAGGGTGTGTTCCTACCAGATCGTTAGATGTCTGGATCGTGGTCTTGCGGCCGCTTTAGCTGCAGGTGGCCCGAGTGATGCATGCTGGTTTGTCTCTTTCTGGGGGTTAACCATACTTCTAAATGTCATATGTTCCACTTGGGGTCAGATGGAATTTTGTGTTGCTGGTCACAGGTCCCCCATTTGATGGGTTTCTGTACGATTCATCCGATTTCAGAAGCCTGCTCACCCAACCTTGGCATAAGGCTAGGGATAGGGTTAGGGTTAGCCTGCATGGAGATTTCACTCTCAATGGGGATTCCGCACAGGGCCAAATTTCACAGTATTCTTCTGTGTTGTCATTAGAGTCCTGTGAGGTGAATAAGGTTCCCCAATTTAAATGGCGAAGTAGCCAGACTACTTTCGACCAATGCGTGAATACCCAACCTACTATGAGGGTTAGTTCCTAGGGGCATGATATCACCGGTCTGGCGGCACTGCTGTGGTCTCTCCCTATGGCTCAGCTGAGGATGTGTGTCTGAAGGAAACTTAGATGCCTGGATCGTGGTCCTTAGGGTTGCCTAAGCTGGGGGTCGCCTGAGGGATGCATGCAGATGTGTCTCCCTGTGTGGGTTAAGCTAACTACTAAATGTCATGGTTTCCCCCAGGGATTAGACGAAATTTTGCAGTGCGTGTCAGGTTTCCCTTCTGATTGATTTTTCCACCTTTCTTCTGATTTCAGAAATCTGATCATCCAAACTAGGGATAGGATTAGGGTTAAGGTTAGGGTTAGGTTTAGGGTTAAGGTTATGTCTTACCATAAGGCATGTGGAATCTGCCAGTGCAGATAAGGGCTCAATGAAGGCCTGAATTGAGGCCGGGATTCATGAGATTCTTCAAGCCTTGTGCATTTTGCTTGAAGAAGCAAAGATGCTAGCAATGGCCTCAGGGGAGCATGCTGGTTTCTACAGTCCTGAAGGTAATAGATAGCAACAAATGAAACATTTTTCTCTTGAATGAAAGGATGAGTCCTGTGGTCAGTGTGATGATTTCATCAATGGGAAGACATGGGTGTCAGCCCATTATGGTCCACAGCCTGAAAGCCCAAACTAATGTAAGGGTTTGGTTTAGGGAGCATGGTATGCCGGATGGGCCAGTGCAGGGGCTGGCTTTCCAGAGGGCTGAGTTGAGGGCATTGTTGTGGTAGCGCGTCTGATTTTGGTATTTGGCCAGGGGGTCCTCCAGAGTGGGAGTGGCGAGAGCGTGCATGCAGGATACTCCAGCCTGGAGGGTACAGCACAGTGCCAAATGGGACATTTTCCATATCAGTGGCAGTCAGAGTCCTGTGTTGTGAATAAGACCTCGCCAATCTGGATGGCTATGGGGCCAGGCCTATGGGGACAGGCCAAAATATCCCACCTAGGGTTAGGGTTAGTTCCTAGAGGCATGTTATCCACACTTTGCTGATACTGGGGTGCTGTCCCACTATGGCTGAGTTGAGCATGTATGCCTGCAGGATCTTTAGACTCCTGGATCGTGTTCTTGCGGCCATCTAAGCTGGGGTAGCCCGAGGGATGCATTCTGATTTGTCTTGCTCTGGGGATTAAACATACTTCTCAATGTCAAGTGTTCCTCCTGAGATCAGAGGAGATTTTTGGGTGCAGGTCACGTGTCCCTCATCTGATGGTTTTCTGGATGATTTCTCCGACTTCAGAAGCCAGATCACCCAACCTAGGCATAGGTTTAGGGATAGGGTTAGGATTCCGTCTTAGGGACAAGGCAGATTGAATCTTCCAGTGTAGATAAGGGCTCACCCAAAGCCTGAATTGAGCCCATGATTTTGGAGGCTCCTCCGTCCCTGGGCTTTTTGCCCTGCGGGCAAAGTTGTCAGGAATGGCCTTAGGGAAGCAAGCTGGTTTCTACCACTCTGAGGGTATTAGGTAGCATCAAATGAAACAGTTTCTCTTGCTTGAGAGCCTGAGTCATAGGGTGAGTCAGGTATTCCCTTCAATTGAAGGAATTAGATAGCAGACCTGTGACCCAGGCCTAAGCACCCAACCAAGGGTTAGGAATTCATCTTGGAGTAATGGCAGGCCCGATGGTTCAGTGCAGATCTAAGCTCCCAAAACGTGATTTAGGGCATTACTCTGGCGTCTGAGCACACTTCTTTATTGCGGTCAGGGATCCTCCATACGTTTGGGTGCCTTTAGGGTGCATGGAGATTTCTCTCTCAATGGGGATTCTGCACAGGGCCAAATGGCACAGTTTTCTTCTGTGTATCAGTTAGAGTCCTGTGACGTGAATAAGGGTCCCCAATTTGGACGGCGATGTAGCCAGACTTCTGGGGACCGATGCATGAATAGCCAACCTAGGGTTAGTGTTAGGTCCTAGGGGCATGCCATCCCCGGTCTGCCGGCACTACTGTGGTCTCTCTCTATGGCTCAGCTACGGATGTGTGTCTGAAGGATCCTTAGATGCCTGCTTCGTTGTCCTTAGGGTCGCCTATGCAAGGGGTGGCCTGAGGGATGCATGCAGGTGTGTCTCCCTGTGTGGGTTAAGCTAACTACTAAATGTCATGGTTTCCTCCAGGGATAAGACAAAATTTTGCAGTGCATGTGAGGGTTCCCATCTGATGGGTTTCTCGACCTTTCCTCTGATTTCAGAAATCTGATCATCCAAACTAGGGATAGGATTAGGGTTAGGGTTAGGGTTAGGATTATGTGTTAGCCATTAGGCATCTGAAATCTGCAAGAACAGAAAAGGGCTCAATGAAGGCCTGAAATGAGGCTGGGAGTGAAGAGGTTCCTCAAGCCTTGTGCATTTTGCCTGAAGAGGCAAAGATGGTAGCAATGGCCTCAGGGGAGCATGCTGGTTTCCAGCGCTCTGAGGACACTAGATAGCAACAAATGAAACGGTTTCCCCCTGAATGAGAGGATGAGTCCTGTGGTCAGTGTGATGCTCCCATCAATGGGAGGACATTGGTCTCAGCCCATTATGGTCCAGAGCCTGAAAGCACAGTCTACGGTAAGGGTTCGGTTCCGGGAGCATGGTTTGCCGGATGGGCCAGTGCAGGGTCAGGCTTTCCAGAGGGCTGAGTTGAGGGCATTGTTGTGGTAGCCGTCCGATTCTGGTATTTTGGTCAGGGGGGTCCTCCAAAGTGGAAGTGGCGAGAGCGTGCATGCAGGATACTCCAGCCTGGAGGGTACAGCACAGTGCCAAATGGGACATTTTCCACATCGGTGGCAGTCAGAATCCTGTGTTGTGAATAAGACCTCGCCAATCTGGATGGCTTCGGGGCCAGGCCTATGG
Organism: Taxidea taxus jeffersonii; assembly: GCA_003697995.1. Lineage (NCBI taxonomy): Eukaryota > Metazoa > Chordata > Mammalia > Carnivora > Mustelidae > Taxidea > Taxidea taxus. The sequence goes on from RCUC01063927.1 coordinate 3,935, forward strand.
GGACGGAAACCAAAATACCCAACCTAGGATTTGGATTAGTTTTTACTGGCATGTTATCCCTAATATGCTGATACTGGGGTTCTCTCCCAGTATGGCTGAGTTGAGCCTGTGTGCCTGCAGGATCTTTAGACTCCTGGATCATGTTCCTGGGGGCCGTCTAAGCTGGGGTAACCCGAGGGATGCATGCTGGTTTGTCTCGCTCTGGGGTTTAACCATACTTTTCAATGTCATATGTTCCTCCTGGGATCAGAGGAGATTTTTGGGTGCAAGTCAAGGGTCCCCCATCTGATGGTTTTCTGGATGATTCCTCCGATTTCAGAAGCCTGATCACCCAACCTAGGCTTAGGGTTAGGGATAGGGTTAGGATTAGGTTTACGTTTTAGGGACAAGGCAGATCGAATCTGCCAGCATAGATAAGGGCTCACCCAAAGCCTGAATTGAGGCTTGATTCAGGAGGCTCCTCCAGCCCTGGGATTTTGGCCCTCAAGGTCAAAGATGGCAGGAATGGCCTCTGGGGATCATGCTGGTTTCTATCTCTCTGAGGGTATTAGGTAGCATCCAATGAAACAGTTTCCTCTTGGCTGAGAGCCTGAGTCATAGGGTGAGTCGGGTATTCCCTTCAATTGTAGGAATTAGGTAGCAGACCTGTGACCCAGGCCTAAGCACCCAATCAAGGGTTAGGAATTTATCTTGGAGTAATGACTGGCCCGATGGTTCAGTGCAGATCTAAGCTCCCAAGCTGCAGTTTATGGCATTACTCTAGCATCCAAACATGCTCTGGTATTGCGGTCAGCAGTCCTCCGAAAGTGTGTGTGCATTTAGAGTGCATGGAGATTTCTCTCTCAATGGGGATTCTGCATAGGGCCAAATGGCACAGTTTTCTTCTGTGTGGCAATTAGAGTCCTGTGAGGTGAATTAGGGTCTCCAATTTGGACGGCGATGTAGCCAGACTTCTGGGGACCGATGCATGAATACCCATCCTTGGGTTAGGGTTAGGTCCTAGTGGCATGCCATCCCCAGTCTTCCAGCACTGCTGTGGTATCTCACTATGGATCAGCTGAGGATGTGTGTCTGCAGGATCCTTAGACGCCTGGATCGTGGTCCTTAAGGTCGCCTAAGCTAGGGGTGTCCTGAGGGATGCATGCATGTGTGTCTCCCTGTGTGGGTTAAGCTAATTACTAAATATAATGGTTTCCTCCAGGGTACAGAAGAAATTATGCAGTGCATGTCAGGGTTCCCATCTGATGGGTTTCTCGACCTTTCCTCTGATTTCAGAAATCTGATCATCCAAACTCAAGATAGGGTTAGGGTTAGGGTTAGGGTTATGTCGTGGCCATAAGGCATTTGGAATCTGCCAGAGAAAATAAGGGCTCAACGAAGGCCTGAAATGAGGCCGGGAGTCACGAGGTTCCTCAGGCCTTGTGCATTTTGTTTGAAGATGCAAAGATGGTGGGAATGGCTCAGTCAAGCATGCTGGTTTCTCCCGCTCTGAGGGTAATAGATAACACCAAATGAAATGATTTCCTCATGAATGAGAGGCTGAGTCCTTTGGTCATTGTGATGCTCCCATCAATGGGTGGACTTAGGTGTCAGCCCATTATGGTCCAGAGCCTGAAACCCCAACCTACGGTTAGAGTTCAGTTCATGGAGCATGGTATGCTCGATGGGTGAGTGCGAGGGTAGGTTTTCCAGAAAGCTGAATTTAGGGCATTGTTCTTGCAGGGCATCCAATTTCGGTATTTTGGTCAGGGGATCCTCCAAATTAGGAGAGGCGAGAGCGGGTGTGCAGGATTCTCCCGCCCGGAAGGTACTGCACAGTGCCAAATGATACGGTTTCCACGTTGGTGGCAGTCAGACTCCTGTGTTGTGAATAAGACGTCGCCAATCTGGATGGCTACAGGGCCAGGCCTATGGGGACAGAAGCCAAAATACCCAACCTAGTGTTAGTGTTAGTTCCTATGGGCATGTTATCCCCGCTTTGCTGATACTGGGGTGCTCTTCCTCTATGGCTGAGTTGAGGGTGTGTGCCTACAGGATGGTTAGATGCCTGGATCATGATTCTTGGGGCCGCCTATGCTGTGCGTGGTCCGAGGGATGCATGGTGGTTTTTCTCGCTTGGGGGTTAACCATACTTCTAAATGTCATATTTTCCTCCTGGGTTCAGTTGAATTTTGTGGTGCTCGTCACGGGTCCCCCATTTGATGGGTTTCTGTATGATTCATCTGATTTCTGAAGCCTGATTACCCAACCTTAGCAAAAGTTTAGGGATAGGTTTCAGGTTAGGGGTAGGGTTAGGGTTAGGATTACTTCTTAGGACAAGACAGATAGAATCTGCCAGCATAGATAAGGGCTCCCGTAGGCCTGAATTGAAGCCGCCAGTCAGGAGGCTACTCTGGCCTGGGCTTTTGGCCTGTGGGTGCAAAGATTACAGGATGGCTTCAGGGGATCATGTTGATTTCTACCTCTCTGAGTGTACTAGATAGCACCAAATGAATAGTTTTCCTCTTGACTGAGAGGCTTAGTGGTGCAGTCAGTGTGATGCTCCCATCAATGGGAGGACTTGGGTTTCTGCACTTTAGGGTCCAGAGCCTGGAAGCCCAACCTCGGGTTTGGGTTCGGTTCTGGGAGCATGACAAGCCCGATAGGCCAGTACGAGGGCAGGCTTTCCAGAGGGCTGGTTTGAAGGCATTGTTCTGGCAGTGGGTTTGATTCCGGGATTTTGGTCAGGGGGTCTTCCAAAGTGGGAAAGGCGAGAGCGGGCATGCAGGAATCTCCTGTCATGAGGGTACTGCCCAGAGCCAAGTGATACAGTTTCCACATCGGTGGCAGTCAGAGTCCTGTGTTTTGAATAAGGGATCCCGAATCTGGATGGCTAAGGGGCAGGCCTATGGGGACGGAAGCCAAAATACCTAACCTATGGTTAGGGTTAGGTTCTAGGGGCAAATTATCCCCGCTCTGCTGATACTGCTGTGCTCTCCCACTGGTACAGCGGTACAGTGCCATTCACACAGGAGGCCATTCTCATCTCTCCTCATGAATTTTCACCTTCTCTTTATCCAGGTTGACCTTTGGTTCTTTCCTTAGGGTTTATTTACTGATTTCTTTGAGACAGAAGGAGGAGAGTACACATCACCAACACACACAAACCACACTTATAACACACAAAGCACACCACATACACACCGGTGGAGAACTGCATTTACACCACAGAGGTACACGCCCATATTCAACACACCTCCATAGACCACAAATACACAACCCAACTCAGACCACCTGCCCCCTCATCTCACACAGATACCATGCCAGGCATGAGTCAGATAATGAGCTCAGACAGAGAGACACACAGACAAAGACACAGACACACACACACACATGCAAACATGCACAGACAAACACACTACACGCCAGCTTAGTTCCTGGAATGCTGGTGTCAGCCTGCTGATCTGTATCCAGCTTCTCTCCTTCTCCCAGCTCATAGAGAGCTGATCCTTAGGAAGAGAAGAGAGTTAACCCATGCACAGAACTCTCCATGGCATGGCCTGCCCAGAAAGAGCCCTTGCATTTAATACCGAACTCAGTTCTGGCTGTAAACATGGGAGATTCACCCCTCCCCCAAAGCGCTCCTGCTATCCCTGAGCCACTCCTCCCTGTATTCGCTGGTGGGAAGGACAGGAAAAAGAGCCAAGGCCAGAAGCTTTCTCTCTCTGTTGGCCAGAAGAATTGAGGCCTTGTGCTGATGGGGTTCCCAGGTTTAGCCAGTGGAGGTTCCCTTTGCCTGAGCCCACAGGTGTTTCCTATTCCTGATATGGTTGGCTCACCAGGCAATTGTGCCCCTCATTTCTTTTTTTTTTTAGATTTTATTTATTTATTTGACAGAGAGAGTGAGCACAGGCAGACAGAGTGGCAGGCAGAGGCAGAGGGAGAAGTAGGCTCCCTGCTGAGCAAGGAGCCCAATGTGGGACTTCATCCCAGAACCCTGGGATAATGACCTGAGCCAAAGACAGCTGCTTAACCAACTGAGCCACCCAGGTGTCCCTGCCCCTCATTTCTTTTTCAACACTACCACATTGTCATCTATCTTGAAGAACTCTGGACCTCTGTTTCCATGACCATACATTGATTCCTCCACCCACCCATACTAGGTTCAGCCTTGAGGCCCTTCAGAACCTATGTATCTGAACAATAGTCTATTCTTTAAACTGGAAGTCCAGCAGAGTCCCTGGGCCTGTACATTAGGTTGGAACCCAGGATCCCTTGCAAATTGGTCTCAGAACTATATGGAATTTGGGAGGGACAGGGGGTTTTAATATGCCAGCAGAGGTTTGGAGAGGTTAGCTCTCCTGGAAGTGGCCCACCTGCCAAGGCATGCTGCAGTGCCATTCACACAGGAGGCTATTCTCATCTCTCCTTGTGAACTTCGACGTACTGTGTATCCAGGTTAACCCTTTCCTCCTATCCTTAGGGTTTATTTACTGATTTAAGTGAGAGAGAAGGAGAAGACTACATATGACTAGGGATGGGGCAGAATGAGAGGAGCTTCCAGTAGACTCCCTGCTGAGCAGAGACCTGGCCTTGGAGCCCCATCTCACAACCCATGAGATCCTGACCTCAGCTGTAAACAAGAGTCAGGTGCTTAGCCCCCGGAGCCCACCAGGGGGCTCTACCCATTTCTTTTTACCTGAAATTAGATGACACAAGGCATCACTCCCAGCCAGGGAGTCAGAGCACTAGCCTTGCTCTTCATGTGGGGACTCGTGCAGAAATCTTAGGACAGTGGAGATGATGTGCCAGGGCCCCTGAAAAGTTGGTTTTAGAACAATTGGGACATCAGGAGCCTTCGCAGCCTTGAAGAGGCTCAGCAGAAGATGATTGTGTGTAGGCCAAACTGCAGGGTTTTGGGGGGAGGTGGCCTCGTTCTGGGGACAAGGGGAAACAATTTAGTTCTCTCCCTCCCAGGTTTGTTTGTCGTTTTTATTTCTTTCCTTCTGAACTGTAGAACGTGGATCCTCTCAGTGGGCATTCCATAACCTTCCATTTTTCAGCCTAGGTCTTTGCTCAAAGCCAATGTGGATGCAGCTCTCACTCACACTGCCATAACCCAAAGAAAAAGATGAATACCCAACTTTTGTATCAACATGGATGGGACTGGAGGAAATGATGCTGAGTGAAATAAGTCAAGCAGAGAGAGTCAATTATCATATGGTTTCACTTACTTGTGGAGCATAAGGAATAACATGGTGGACATTAAGAGAAGGAAAGGAAAAGTGAGTTGGTGGAATTCAGAGGGGGAGATGAACCAGGGAAACAGTGGATACTGAGAATCAGGCTGAAGGTTTTAAAGGGAAGGGGTGTAGGGGAATCGGTGAGTCTGGTGGTGGGCATTTTGGAGGGCATGTATTGCATGGAGCACTGGGTGCCATACATAAACAATAAATCTTGGAATACTGCATGGAAAACTAAGGATGTATTTTATGGTGGCTAACAACGCCATAAAAAAAAGACATTTAATATATAGCTACCCTATGACCCAGGACTACACTACTGACTATTTATCTCGAGGATACAGATGTAGTGAAAAGAAGGTGCACCTGCACCCTGTGTTCATAGCAGCAATGTCCACAATAGCCAAATTGTGGAAGGAGCTGATATGTCCTTCAACAGATGAGTGGATAAAGAAGATGTGGTTCATATATACAATGGAATATTACTCATCCATTAGAAAAGGTGAATCCCTACCATTTACATCGACATGGATGGAACTGGAGGATATTATACTAAGTGAAATTAGTCAATCATAGAAAGACAATTATCATATGGTTTCTCTCATATGTGGAACATAAAGAATAGTTCAGAGGACCATAGGAGAAGGGAGACAAAACTGAATGAAGAGAAATCATTGAGGAATATGAACCATATGAGAGTCTTGACTCCGGGAAAAAAGACTGGGGGTTGCAGAAAGGTAGAGGGGTGGGAAGATGCAGTAACTGGTTGATGAGAATTGAAGAAGGCATGAGATATGATGAGCACCGGGTTTTATATTAAACTAGTGAATCATTGAACATTATATCAAAAGCTAATGTTGTACTATACCTTGGTTAATTGAACTTAAATAAAAAGAGAAAAGAAGGAATAGAAGATAACAACAACAACAACAAAGTGTGATTAGGGTGAAGGGTAATGGGGCCAGCTGCAGTGGTTGTTCTTATTACCTCCAGATCCTAAGGAGAAGAGGATGGAACTGTTATGGGAAATTTGGAAAGGGTTCTCTAGAGTAGCTTTCCTTGAGATGAGTGCTGCCTCTACTGAGGAATGCTCAGCTTGAGTGAAGGAGCCATATGACTTGCACTCTGATCTCAATCTCCTTCATTTCTGTGTTGCTTGTAAACAGAGGGTGTGGGAACCTGCAATCCTTCATCAGAAAAACACAAGCAGAGAGGATGGCAAGTGAGGAGGAGCCAGTAGAAAACATCTAGCCCAAGTGTAAACCCGCAGAAAAGCCAGTGGAACACCTAGCCTTGAGTGTGAAGCACATCACACAAAGAGAAGATGGAAACCGTGAAGGAAAATTTTTAAAAAGTGTGGAGTTGATTGATGAGCAGTTATCATGAAACATTTGTCGATATTTTATTGGTTTTTCCGATTGAGTAAAAAAAAATACATATATATATACATATATATAAAATACATATATATATATACACACACACATATATATATGTATATATATACACACACACACATATATATATACATATGTATATGGTACAAATGTTGATTTTGAAGTATATTCCTTTTTTGTAAAATTTTACAAGTGAAAAACATATTAATCACAGTTTTACTACTGGGAATAAATATATGAATTTGCTTTTTTTTCATTTGTTAGAGAGAGAGAAAGAGTGAGCACAGGCAGACAGAGAGGCAGGCAGAGGCAGAGGGAGAAGCAGGCTCACTGCTGAGCAAGGAGCCTGATGTGGGACTTGATCCCAGGATGCTGGGATCATGACCTGAGCCGAGGCCCCTGATTAACCAACTGAGCCACCCAGGCGTCCCTATTTTTTTTTAACCTGTACATATATATGCTGAGATTTGAAGTCTAAAATATAGAGAATAAATAATGAGAATGTTAACGTTTAACATTTGCCAAAGGCTTCTTCTTATGTGCTGAAACGTTTTTTAAGGAATATAAAACAACACAAATATTTATTTATTTATTTATTTATTTATTTATTTATTTTTCTTTTAACATCTTAATTTTATTTTTTTCAGTGTTCCAAGATTCATTGTTTATGCACCACACCCATTGCTCCATGCAATATGTGCCCTCCTTAATAGGTACAACCAGGCTCACCCATCCCTCCACCCCTTCCCCTCCAAAACCCTCAGTCTGTTTTTCAGAGTCTACATATCTCACGTTTCATCTCCCCCCCTGGTTTTCCCCAATTCACTTTTCCTTTCCTTCTCCTAATGTCCTCTGTGCTGTTCCTTATATTCCCCAAGTAAGTGAAACCATAGGATAATTGAATCTCTCTGCTTGATTACTTCACTAGCATAATCTCCTCCAGCCCCATCCATGTTGATACAAAAGTTGGGTTTTAATTCTTTCTGAGGGAGACATAATACTCCATAGTATATATGGACCACATCTTCCTTATCCATTCATCCGTTGAAGGGCATCTTGGTTCTTTCCACAGTCTGGCGACTGAGGCCATTGCTGCTATGAACATGGGTACAGATGGCCCTTATTTTCACTACATCTGTATCCTTGGGGTAAATACCCAGTCCTGCAATTACAGGGTCATAGGGAAGCTCTATTTTGAATTTCTTAAGGAATCTCCACACTGTTTTCCAAGGTGACTGCACCAACTTGCATTCCCACCAACAGTGTAAGAGGGTTCCCGTTTCTCCACATCCTCTCCAACACAAGTTGTTTACTGTCTTGTTAATTTTGGCCTTTCGATTCGTGTAAGGTGGTATCTCAATGTGGTTTTCATTTGAATCTCCCTGACGGCTAGTGATGATGAACATTTTTTCATGTGTCTGTTAGCCACTTGTATGTCTTCATTGGAGAAGTGTCTGTTCATGTCCTCTGCCCATTTCTTGACATGATTATCTGTTTTGTGTGTCATCACACACAAAACACATAATCAAATTATTTTCTCTGTCATTACCTCACTCCATTCCAAGTGCAGCCCCATGTGGTGGGAAAGCAGGGCAGCCACAATCATCTCCAATTCACAGACAAAAAAATTGAGGTTTGACAGTAGGCAGCTGGCCCAGCTAATAAGCGTGTGGAGCACAGATGTGGCTGAACTCCAAAGTCCCTTGTTGCTGATTAAAAGCTATCTTCACTTAAAAAAATAAAGAAATAAATAAAATAAAAGCTTTCTTCATCCCATCCCATGTTCTCCCTGGAAAGCCAATGTTTTAATGTCTTCAGCAAGAGCGGCAAAACACTCACAGGTCCCAGACATTTAAATGTAAGCCAGAACATCTGAAAGGGGATTGAAATCAAACACTCTCTTAAAGAAATCCAAAAGCAGGTTGCTAACCTCCACTTTCTAGCTTCACACTTAATTCTATGGATAATGATGATAAGTCAGTTCTCAATTAACTTTCAAGAGGAAAATGTTTCAACAGCATTTCTGGAAGTGAGTGGGAGGGAGAGGATGGTTGGGGGCTGGGGATGGGAACAAGAAGAACTGGTATTGTGCTCATCACATCACATAGCGCCTCAACACATTTAATTTCTCTGTATTCACTATTCCAGTGCTGCTTGGATAGATTCTAACAACTGATATAACAAGTTGGCTGGGTGTGTATATATATTCCCTGTAAGGGTACAGGTAGTTCCACTTAATTTATAATCATTTTTATTTCATTGAAAGACACAGTGTCCTAAGGTACTATTAACTTAAGTGCTCTATGGTATAGATTCACTTTATTGGAGATAACAGAGAGAAACAGTCTCCCACAGACCACTAAGAGGGCCTTGCCACTGGAATGATAGTTAGGCATGGTGTCGTGAGATGGCATCACAAAATGGGACATAATCTTGACATAATTATACCACATGGATTTTAAAGGAATCCCCTACCCTGGAGCCCACCATTAGAAGCATTCTCTAGCACTTGGCCACATCAAAGTAGAATGACTCACTACTGGCTTCTGTAAAACACAGAAGATAGGCCAGCCAGATCCCTCTGGCCACAGAACTAAAAGGAATGGCAGAGAGGCCAGCACCTCAGGTTCCAGGTCATATATCTCCACCACTTACTTTGGTCAAGCTTTTTAATACCACTGAGATTATTCACTTGAAAGCTAGAGAAAAATATAAGTAACTACCTCTTTTCGTTGTGTGAGAGTTGACTAAAAAAAAAAAAAAAAAAAGCATTCAGCAAAAGAAACAGTCAACAAAACAAAGAAGCAACTCCCGGAATGGGAGATGATATTCACAAACGACACTACAGACAAAGGGCTCATGGGCAAGATCTATAAAGAACTCCTCAAACTCAACACCCAAAAAGACCCCAGATAATCATGTCAAAAAATGGCCAGTAGACATGAACAGACAATTGCCAAAGAAGATATACAAGTGGCTAACAGATGCATGAAAAAGTGTTCATCATCACTAGCCATCAGGAAATTCAAATCAAAACCAAACTGAGATACCAACTTATAACAGTTAGAATGGCCAAAATTAACAGCACAGGAAACAATGTTGGAGAGGATGTGGAGAAAGGGGAACACTCTTACACTGTTGGTGGGAATGCAAGTTGGTGCAGCCACCTTGGAAAACAGTGTGGAGATTCCTTAATTCAAAATAGACGACCCTATGACTCTCCAATTGCACTACTGAGTATTTGCCCCAAAGATACAGATTTAGTGAAAAGAAGGGTCATCTGTAGCCCAATGTTCATGGATTCATTTATTTGTGGAGCATAAGAAATAACACAGAGGACATGGGGAGGTGGAGAGAAGAAGGGAGTTGGGGGAAATTGGAGGAGGAGATGAACCATGAGAGACTGTGGACTGAGGGTTTCGGAGGGGTGGGAGATGGGAGTTTGGATGAGCCTGGTGGTGGATATTATGGAGGGCACGTATTGCATGAAGCACTGGGTGTGGTGCATAAACAATGAATTCTGGAACACTGAATAGAAATTTAAAAAATAAATCAAAAATTTTTTAAAAGACAAATATTATTAATAAAACATAAAAAGAAAATAATTTGAAAAGACAGTGGAACACAAGTTATTATTCTTCTTACTCAACTTTAAAAAATATTTTATTTATTTATTTGACAGACTGAGACCCCAAGTAGGCAGAGGGGCAGGCAGAGAGAGAATAGGAAGCAGGTTCCCTGAGGGGCAGAGAGCCAGATGTGCAGCTTGATCCCAGGACCCTGGATCATGACTTGAGCCAGAGCCAGAGGCAGAGGCTTTAACTCACTGAGCCACCCAGGCGCCCCCCCCTACTCAACTCTTATTTCAGAGAGTTGTTTGAAGAAAATGTTGCCAGTCATTGAGGTAAGGGTGGTCAGTGAGTAAGAACTGTACTCTTAGTTGCCACTGGGATAGTCATACACATCAGGATTTTAAAATTATATTTCAATTCATGTTAATACATAATGTTACATTAGTTTCAGGTGTACAAATACTGATTCAACAATTCTATACCTAATTCAGTGCTCATCATGTTAAGCGTACTTTTAATCCCTATTTCACCCATCCCCCACCCACTTCCCCTCTCCTGACCATCAATTTGTTTTCTGTAGTTAAAATTTGAATGGAAACAGAAAAAATCCTGGATAGTCAGAGGAATATGGAAAAAGAAAACCAAAGCTGGGGCATCACAATTCCCGACTTCAAGTTCTATTACAAAGCTCTAATCAAGACAGTATGGTACTGGCACAAAAACAGACACATAGATCAATGGAACAGAATAGAGACCCCATAAATGGACTCTTGGCCCTATGGTCAGTTAATCTTCCACAAAGCAGGAAAGAATATCCAATGGAAAAATGACACCCTCTTTAACAAATGGTGTTGAGAAAATTGGGCAGCCACTCTATGCAGAAGAATGAAACTCGGCCCTTTCCTTACACCACACATAAAAAAAAAAGTACAAAATGGATGAGATACCTCATTGTGAGACAGGAATCCACCAAAATCCTAGAGGAGAACACAGGCAGCAACTCTTTGACCTTGGCCAGAGCAACTTCTTCCTAGACACATCACCTAAGGTGAGAGAAACAAAGGTATAAATGAACTATTGGGTCTTCATCAAGATAAAAAGCTTTTCACAGCAAAGGAAACAGTCAACAAAATCAAAAGATGAGTGACAGAATGGGAGAAGGTATTTACAAATGACATATCAGATAAAGGGCTAATATCCAAAATCTATAAAGAACTTGTCAAACCCAACATCGGAAAAGCTAACCCAATCAAGAATTTTGCAGGGACGTGAACAGACATTTCTGGAAAAAAGACATCTAAATGGCGTACAGACACATGAAAAAGTGCTCAATATCACTCAGCCTGAGAGAAATACAAATCAAGACCACAGAGATACCACCTCAGACTTTAATAAGTCAGGAAATGACAGATGTTGGCAAGGATGCAGACAAAGGGGAACTATCCTACACTCTTGGTGGGAATGCAAGTTGGTGAAGCCACTCTGGAATACAATAGGGAGTTTCCTCCAAAGGTAGAAAATAGAGACACCCTATAAAGTAGGAATTGCACTACTAGGTATTTACACTAAAGAAATAAGTATAGTAATCTGAAAGGACACCTGAGCCCCAATGTTTATAGCAGCAATGTCCACAACAGCCAAACTATGGAAAGAGCAGAGACGTTCATCAACAGATGAATGGATAAAGAAGATGTGGTGTATATATCATAGAATATTATGCAGACATAGAAATGAAATCTTGCCATTTTCAATGAGGTGGATGTAACTAGAGGGTATTATGCTAAGCAAAATAAGTCAATCAGAGAAAGACAATTATCATATGATCTCAATGATATGTGGAATTTAAGAAAAAAGGCTGAGGATCATAGGGGAATAGAGGAAAAAATTAAACAAGATGAAACCAGAGAGGGAGACAAATAAAAGAGACTCTTAATCTCAGGAAACAAACAGGTTGGTATGCACAGAGGTGGTAGGGGGGACGGGGTGTCTGGGTGATGGACACTGGAGAGGTATGTGTTGTGGTGAGCATTGTATATTGTTTAAGACTGATTAATCACAAAACCATAAACCTGAAACAAATAATACATTATATTTTAATAAATAAATAATAAATAAATACATAGATGATGGATGGATAGATAGATAGATAGATAGATAGATAGATAGATAGATAGATGATAGATAGATAATTAAAAGGATAGGAAAAGTGAAGGGGGGAATCAGAGATGGAGATGAACCATGAAAGATTGTGTACTCTGAGAAACTGAGGGTTTTAGAGGGGGTGAGGGGGATGGGTGAGCCAGGTATGGGTGTTAAGGAGGGCATATATTGCATGGAGCAATGGGTGTTATCAATAAACAATGAATCGTGGAACACTTCATCAAAAACTAATGGTGTACTGTATGATGACTAACAACACAATAAAAGTAAAACATTCAAAGTAATTATTGATAAGAATGTATTTATTGCCATTTGATTACTCTGGTCATCAGTTTGGTGGCATTATCCTGATGGAAGCCCCAGAATCCTCCCCTCTCATTCATCATTTCATTCATCATTCTCCTGACAGGAAAGGTTCATGAACCCTATGACAACTTAAACACAAGATTGTGGAAAAGAGCAGAACAATTGTATGGCTCCAAGATCTATGGGGGTAAAGCAAAGTTAGCCATTTCAGACAAGTCAATGTAAGGTGTAAGCTGAGACTGAGTGTGTAAACTAGTGAATAAGACCAAGGACTTCAGAACAACATGGACATAAAAGTCACCTTGGCCAGCAAGGAGAGTGTGGGGTTTTTCTGGTCAAGGATGTGGACCATTATCTTGGCAAGAGGGAATGAATTCTTGCTTCATCAGGTCCTAGCTAGGGAACAGTGGCTACCATGGATCTGACCAAGAGTCTGGGACCTGGAGGGCAATGCTGCCTTCCAAAGAACTGCATAAGGAAATGCAGGAATGCTGGAAATCTTACCTCATAAGCCAGCATAGATGTTAATGGAATCAGGCCCAGATGTGACCTTAAAGGTACACCTCACATCTTTTCCACATACAAAACAAGCAAGAAAAAATCCAGAGGTCATGGACAAGGATCCCAGAAGGATTCTGATCTTGGTAAAGTGGTGAACCTGGAGAGGCTGAGGGAGGCTGAGGATGGAAAATCCTACCTGACCTTCATCCATTTACAAATTATCTTCCTCTGGCTTTGTCCCTTCTACATACAGGTTTTGATCTCTTTACATATTTTTTCTCTACTTAGTGCTGATGCAATCCAGATATTGAACTAGAAAACCGCAACTTCCAAATACTGGGTCCAAACAAACCTTTTGACAAAGAAAGCAGGATACAGTCTTCCTTCTTTTAGAGTGGAGAAAGGCAGTCCCTCTCTTGGGAATGACATAGTTCTGGGGACTGTAACTCTCAAAGCCTTGCAAGTTCAATGGTTGTTGCTATCCCTGTGAAAGTACCTGCAACATCTCAATCTCAGGAGTTCTGTGGGTCTGTCTCTGCTGTTTTCCCAAAACCATTATACTGAAATGAACCTGTCCTCTGAGTTAAGAGGATTTGGGGGTGCTATCAGTAGCTAGTGAGGAGGGATCGCTCTTCTCCTTCCTCCCAGATAGAATAGTTGATAACTCTGTAGGATTTCTTGGTTCAGGAATGAATAGGAGAGTCTACATCTTTTTTATTACTGTAGAAAGTAAAAGAACCTAATCATAGTCCTGGTATATAAGAGGAGAAAAAAGGGCTTTAATATAGTCATATTCAAATATATTACTTAACTATTTAAAACTATTAAATATTAATCTTATTAATTCTTTCAAAGAACCAGCTCCTAGTTTCATTGATTTGTTCTATTGTTTTTTTTGGTTTCTATTTCATTGATTTCTGCTTTGATCTTTATTATTTCTCTTCTCCTGCTGGGTTTAGGCTTTCTTTGTTGTTCTTTCTCAAGATCCTTTAGGTGTAGGGTTAGGTTGTGTATTTGAGACCTTTGCTGTTTCTTGAGATAGGCTTGTATCACTATATATTTTCCTCTCTGGACTGCCTTTTCTGTGTCCCACAGATTTTGGACCGTTGTGTTTTCATTATCATTTGTTTCCATGGTTTTTTTTTTCAATTCTTCTTTAATTTCCTGGTTGACCCATTCATTCTTTAGAAGGATGCTGTTGAGTATCCATGTATTTGTGCTCTTTCCGAATTTCCTTTTGTAATTGAGTTCTAGCTTCAGAGCATTGTGGTCTGAAAATATGCAGGGAATGATCCCAATCTTTTGATACCGGTTGAAACCTGATTTATGACCCAGGATGTGATCTATTCTGGAGAATGTTCCATGGGCACTAGAGAAGAATGTGTATTCTGTTGCTTTAGGGTAGAATGTTCTGAATATATCTGTGATGTCCATCTGGTCCAGTGCGTCATTTAAGACCTTTATTTCCTTGTTGATCTTTTGCTTGGATGATCTGTCCATTTCAGTGAGGAGTGTGTTAAAGTCTCCTACTATTATTGTATTCTTGTCAATGTGTTTCTTTGATTTTGTTATTAATTGGTTTATATAGTTGGCTGCTCCCATGTTAGGGGCATAGATATTTAAAATTGTTAGATCTTCTTGTTGGACAGACCCTTTGAGTATGATATAATGTCCTTCCTCATCTCTTATTATAGTCTTTGGCTTAAATTCTAATTGATCTAAGGATTGCCACCCCAGCTTTCTTCTGATGTCCATTAGCATGGTAAATTGTTTTCCACCCCCTCACTTTCAATCTGGAGGTGTCTTCATGTCTAAAATGAGTTTCTTGTAGGCAGCATATGTATGGGTTTTGTTTTTTCATCCATTCTAAACCCTGTGTCTTTTGATTGGGGCATTTAGCCCATTTACGTTCAGGGTAACTATTGAGAGATATGAATTTAGTCCCATTGTATTGCCTGGCCAGACTTTGAGTATAGTCTTAATTATTTCCTTCACACAAATTTTCAGCAGTGGA
>RCUC01063930.1:0-13146 GCA_003697995.1 Taxidea taxus jeffersonii
GGGGGGGGGGGGGGGGGCAGTTCAATGTCATGAGGAGAGGGTCGGGCCAGCAACGCATGGCTCAAGGGCGGCGTGACCTCACTGTCTCACGGGGCTGTGCTGAGGTCAGCCTGGGAGGGTGTCAGGGAAGGACTTGGGGACCTGAGGGCTCCAGGGTGCGGCCTCCGCAGGTAAGTGGAATTACCTAGCAAAGAAGGCGTGGCAGGCGTCCCTGGCGGTGGGAACAGCACAGGCCGTGGCGTGGAAGGAACTGCAGGTATGTGTGTCACTGACAGGAAGCTCAGTGGGAAGTCGGTGTTGAGGAAAGGGAGAAGCCAGACCCAAAAGGTCCTTGTGGGCCACGATAAAGGACGCGAGCTTTGTCTCAGGGAACCGCAGGTGCAGGTTTGATGTCAAGTGCAACTGGGATTTTAAAGACAGGACTCCTCAGCGTCTACGTGGAGGGTGTGTTGACACACTGCGCGTCGGTGTCCTGGTCTGTGAAATGGCGGTGATAGCTGTCAAAGGTACCCACAGGAATAGATCAGATATTTCCACACGGGGCCTGAAACACCGCGTGAGTTGTCTGCACACCCTCCCTGCCCTGACCTCACTTAGCTGTGAGGCCCCTGAGCAGGGGAAGGTCAAGAAACAGATTCTCTTGTTTCACCGGGCCGGGCCAGGCGGTGGCTCAGGTCTGTCACAAAGGTCTGGGAAGGACCCACATGGCATTCAGATTCACGGTGAGCATCCTCTTAAAACAGGCTGGGCCGGTTAAAAATGGGCCTCCCTAGGAGGACATGGGGGCGCGTCCCAGCTCCCCACGCGAGAAGGGCAGGCCACCTGGTACCTCCCTCTGTGCCCTAGTGCGGAGGGCCGACAGTCTCTCTCTCTCAGGGGCTCCACAGTGTCCTCTTTAGAAGGCTGTCCTGGTTCAAAACAGAGCTTCTGGGACCCACCCACAGGATTCCAGTCCGCCCGGGTGTGGCCCAGGAACTCGTGCTGTTGCTGAGCTTCCTGGGGATTCTCCAGCTGATGCTGGAGAACCCTGAGGCAGTTTGCAAACACCCTGCAGAGGACACAGGAATGGCCCCCCGCAGAGGGCAGGAGGCGGTAGACACCTGACTAAACGCCCCCCACCCCTCCATCCCCAGCTGACCTCTGAGGCCAGGGGAGCCAGGCTAGAGGACAGCAGAGCCCCCCACAAGGGCCCGACTGCTCTCCCACTGCACCCCACCATTTGCCCTCACGGGGCTGTCTCACTTCAGCAGGGGGCCTCAGACGGGTTCCACAAGGAGCCCTTTGGGGTTCACTTCCGAGCTGGAATTCCCGCTTCTTTTCCCTTCACCTTGCAGAGAACCCTTAGGCAAGTGGCACCCGTGGGGGTGGGAAGGACTCACCTGCTTGAAGGAGCTTCCAAGGGAAATGATCTGAGGCTACTTCCGATTATTTCCCTCAGGAGCTCCTTCCTTCTAAGCAGTTGGGTCCTTTCCCTGCCCTTTTGCAGAGAGACATGGCGTGTGTGTGGTGGGGGGGGGGGGGGGTGGGGGAGAGGAGAGTGAGGACAGGAGAGAGGGCGGGAGGGAGGACGGAGAGGAATGGAGTGATCAAGAGACGGAGAGGGAAAGGGAGGAGGACGATGGGGAGAGGGGACAGAAACGAGGGGAACAAGGTAGAGACGCGGAAGAAATGGGGTGTGTGTGTGCATGTGCACATGGGTGCGCGTGTGGGCATGGGGGTACTGAGGTGAGAGCAGGGCTAGCCTGGAAGGCCACCCAGGCCACTGTGCTCGTACTGGTCTTAGTCCCGGTCCCTGGCTTCCTGCCACAGCGATGGGCCCCGAGCAGGCTCAGTGCTGGAATGTAAGTGGCTGTGGCTTGGAGCCTCCCCTCTGGCCCAGGGAGAAAGCTGCTGACAAATCCGCCTGGAACAGCTGAGTTTTTCCACACGGAAAGAAGAAACGTACACACAACCGGGCTTATCATAAGCCTGGCAGAGTGACTTGGGATGGAAAAATTCCGTAATTGAGAGGCGGACGGGGGAGGCACCACTGAATCCTGGCCGACGAGCCCCCCCACCCCCACCGGGCATGGGGACACCTTTCCAGGAGCCCTCACATCCCTGCTCTAGTCCCACCCTTATCTGTCCTCTTGTCCTAAGTCCTGTCAAGGACCTACCAAGCTGTTCCCCGTGGGAGCACGGGCACTCGGTGACCAAGAGAAAACCCAACACCTGAAGTGGGGATGGGGTGCTACCAACCTTCACCCATGGCCCAGGAGGCAAGAAATCCACCCCAGTGACCATCAACTTGGGAGGATGCACGTGAGTCTTAGAGTTCCCCACATCACCATTGCCAGCCCCAGCAGGTCACTGGGTGCCTTCGTTCTTGGGCCAGGCAATTCCTGGTCTCCTCTCCCTACAGGGGCCATGGCTGAAAGGATGTTAAGAGTTGAGTTCGGGATCAGGTACCGGTGGGAGCTGACAGCTGAATTCATTTCATTCAACACTGAATGAGCACCTCTTACCTTCCCTGGACTGTGTGATCAGAAAGGCCGGCAAGAACCAAGTGGGGAAGGCAAGATATACAAGTAATCGTGACTCACATCAGGATGATGTGAGGGTTAGAGACACAAGCGACTTGGAGGGACCCAGAAGAAAGAGTGAGGGATCGGGCCTGAGCAACTCTGGCAAAGCTCCATGGCATTTGGATTGGACCTCGAATGTTGAACAGGATTTCAACAGGGAAAGAAAAATGGGGAAGTATTTTGCTGATTCTTTAAACTCCACCTACAAAGTGAGATCAGAGATGTTTAAACACTGCCCTTTTTAACCATACCAGCTGGGTCGTGCAAAGCTAAAATCATGCGTTTGAGTCCAGACTATGACATCTTTTGGGGCCAGTCACATGACTTCTCTGAGCCTCAGTTTTCTCACCTGTAAAATGGGAATGCCATTTCACAGAGCTGCCATGAAGAGTAAGTCAATCAAGCCCAAAGTGCCAGCCCATGGTAAGCACTGGATGCGTATATTTTGAGTAAATATGTATAATGCATAGCATTTGATAAGAGATGTTTACAAACATTTTAATTCTCCAACAACATTTTATTATGGTCCCAGCTCACAGTCTAGCAATAGTAGGTGTTACTGACCCCCATTACTTGGACCTCGTGACTCCCCACTTCTCTGGGAGGCTGAGCTCTCGGTCCAACAAGCTGCCCAACAAGGGAAGGAAGTCGCAGGCTGAGCTATAACCCTGCGCTCAACAAGGGTGAGAGCATTTCCCCTCAGATGTCTACACCAGGGCACACGATCCCAGCTACCCACTGGCTCCTGTTTTCAGAGGGGGGTCTGTGAGGCACTTTAATCAACTCCTAGAAAATACAGCCAGTACCCAGACTTCCTGGATCTCTGGATGTGCAGTCTGGGGATACACATTTGGAACAAACTCCTGGTCTTAAGGTACCGGAAAGTTCAGGGCTATTGTTGCCTTAGCGAGTCGCGCCCTTGCTCAGACAGATGCAGGTCTTCCTCCACTCGGGTATGCTCCTCAGAGAGGTCTCTCCTGGCCCTCCAACCAAAGAGTTGCCCCTGCCTTTTTCTGTCCTCTTAACGTGCTTTACTTTTCAGCATAAAGTACTCAGGACCCGACATTACAAACACGTTTGCAGGGTTATAATCAGGGTCTCCCCCCAAATGGAAGCTTCAGGAACATGTCATTTCGCTCCTGGACCTTTAGCACCGCCAGCAGCGCCCGCTCACTTGGCTACTTGTTTAAATGAAGAACTGCTCTGTGCCCCTGAAAGTTTGCCTTCGGTGCTGTTTACCAGATATTTCCAGCTCTTTCCCCATTCTGAGAGCGCATGATAGCATTGCGCTTCTTGCTTCCCTTGGATGCATGGGAGCTTCCGGGCTCTCTTGGCTTCCCTCTGGCCCGGTGGCTGGCAACATGAGATGTGGTGGCCGCTCCATCAGTGCGGGGCCCTGAGTGGCTTTGAGGAAGAGCCTCCCTGCCATCTGGCAGAGGGCATGTCATAGGAGTGAGAAAGAAGTTTCTGGTTTAGAGGCAGTGAGGTTTGCAGGCTGTTTATGACTGCAGCATAACCTAACCTGTCCTGACTGGCCTGGTGAGCCCATGCAGACAGCTGGTCTCTCAGAATCACTGGGAGGTCCCCTACATGCTTTGGGGATTTCAGCGGCTTCAGATGCCTCAAAGCCAAACAAAACCAAAAACTTCCACTCCAGAAAGTCAGGATGCATTCTGTCCTTCCTCTTTCCTTCCTACTGGGAAGCTCAGCAGGGGGTCAGGGGGTGGGGGGAGGACAGCCCTGACACACCTTGCCAGCCCCCTCCCCCCATGGAGGAACCAGCACACTCTGGACCACCTCTGAAGTGACCTCACACACTGACCACACACTCAAACGACTGTCATAATCCTTCCCCTTGGTCCAAAATAAAAACAGCACCCCTACTCTTCTGGGAGTGAGTCACAAACAGAAAAAAAGTCGATGGCTGTGAGCCAAGAGGATCTTCGAACATGGGGAAATCTGCCAGTGGAGGTGTCTCGGCAAACGCTGTGGTCTCTCCCTGGTGGCCTACCTGACCAAAGAGCAATCCAAACAATTCTGAACCTCAAGCATCGACACTCCATGATGCCGGGCATCATCCTGACCCTCCAGTGAGACTGGAGTTTATTTAGTACTTCCTCTCTGGGGAAGGAGGACTGATTCGTGTGTGTGTGTGTGTGTGTGTGTGTGTGTGAGAGAGAGAGAGAGAGAGAGAGAGAGAGAGAGAGAGAGTGTTGTGGGAGGGGCTGCTCCTTCAGGAAGAAGGGGACTGGGCTGGGAAAGGTGGTATCAGAGGATGCAAGGAGCCTCCTTTTGGGGGCTAGGGGTGGGAAATACCTCTCCTGACCTCAATTTCTTAGCTCAGGCAGATGAACCTTAAGATAAACTTGATAAACTTTTTGGGTTGGTTACATGAGCTTACGTTATCTCCCTCTTCATCTCCGTTCCCATTCCAGAAGCCAAGTGTAGGGCTCCAGCGGGGCACAATCTCCTCTACCATTCTGGGCTGGGAGCAGCTACCCCCATCCCTCCATATCAGAGCTATAGCAGGAAGGGAAAGCCAATTTTTCTGTGCAGCTCAGGCAACTGGGAAGGGATTTACGTCTGGTTGTTCTAGATGGTCCTCAGTTTCCCAGGGCTAAAGTTGACACTCATCCCATGAGCCTCTCTATCTGGGGGATCTGGGCTGGGCTGCCCAAACTCATGCTTGGGGGGGGGCAAAGAGGGGAACAGAGGACAGGGATGGCAATTGTTGGTAATTATTTCACAGACGGCATTTCAGAACTGGCCTTTCAATGATGTGCTCATTGCCAGGTCCTCTCTTCTTGCCACACCAAGTCACCCCAGAGCTCAGGCTGGGTCCGCACCCTGGACCTCACCCAGCTCCCTGCCTCCTGGAAGGGAGTGATCTCCTCCAATGAGCCTCAAGCCTGTGGTGATGGATGGATAACAGAGGGGTGGGTACAAGCAGATCTTTATATGCAAGGCAGGTTTCTGCAACAGCCCCGAGAAAGCTGTTTGTAGAAAAAAGTGGAAGAGGTGGGAATAAGAGACCAAAAAGGCAAACTGTACTTTCCTGCATGAACATTCAGCAGAAAGCATGCAGGGATAGCAAACTCCCCTCCCAATGAGTTTTTCTCAGAAGGTCCACTGAAGCTCACCTGCCCCGTGGGGGGGAGAAATGGTGAAGCCCACCTTATCACCACCTTAGGTCTAGAGTAGCGGAGTCCTTGGGCACAAGGTAGCAGCAGCAACACCACTTGGAAATCTGTTAAAAATGCAACATCTCAAACCTCAGCCCTAAACTCCTACTGACTCAGAAACTCCAGCGGTGGAGTTAACAAGCCCTCCAACAGATTGCATGCCAAAGTTAGAAACCACTGATGGAAGAGAAAGCAAGGTTCAGAGGGAGGAGCAGAAAGATGGGGGAGGGGAGTAAAGGGGGTGGCTCATCGTGCACCCTCCCTCATCTCAGTTCCTTCTGCTCTGGAACACTGTGGGGTTGGCTCTTTTCCCTTGTGCCAGTAAATCACCTCCTCAGGTGAGAAGCTCCAGCCTGTGGTGAGACCCGGGGACCCAGCACATGTCCTCCACTACAAATGAGGAAGACTCTCTGACTGACGCCACCACGGAGGAAAAGCCATGGACCCAAGCGGGCTGGGAATTCCCTGACCACTTGACTCTTAAAATTTCAGGAATTACCTAAAAATTACCTCCAAGGAGAAAGAAAAAGCAAAAGTGGAGATTCCCCTACCAGACAGTAGGGGGAGTCCCATACCTGGTCTGGGAAGAAGAGGATGCGTCTCAGGTCTAGAGGAATTTAGCTTATTTCCAAAGTTGGTGGCTGGTGACCTCTGTTAAATCAACCCAAGTTGTAAGAGGATAGTCAGTGATCACCGCGTCAGAGTGGCAGATCTCAAAAGCATTCACTTGTTTTCCCAGCCCCAGACTAATTTACAGGCAAAACAAAAACAAAAACAAAACAAAACAAAAAAACAAAACTGTAGAGGCTGGAGAGGGCCCCGGATCATGCAGCTGGCCTGTTTAAAGACCCAATAGTCCTGTTCCCCGCCCACAAGAGACGATCAGGACAGGCTGCGTAATTTGTGGGACCCGGTGTAAAGAGAAAATGCTGGAAATTATTAAGACTTTCAAGATGGTGAAATCAGAGCATTCAAATGGAAGTTATGAAGCCGGCTCTGGCGCCAGCAGAACGGAATCCGTCTCTGGGTCCCACAAGTGAGCTGTCCGTCCCTAATGCAGAGTGGGGCTTTCGGGGCTGGCGTTTCCACAGTGGTTCCTGGAGCAGCTGTGGGAGAGGAGGGTTTGACTTGGGAAGGCAAGCTCTCTCAAGCCATGGGGCGAGGGAGCGGTCTCACGATCCAGGGCCCAGGATCCTGTAACCCCAGTTTTCCGGGAAAGGAATATCCTACCCGGCAGGGCCGCCCAGAGAGGGGAAATCCAGCAAGAGCGAAAGTGGCAGGCCGACAGCCTCGCCCGCCGCGGAGGCGGCTTTCCGTGGTCAGCCTCGGAAGCGTCCCCCGTCGCGCGTCCCTCGGAGTCACGCGACTCGGCGCTGCGGCGGGAGCCGGAGCGCGGGCCTGGCCTGCCCGACCCACGCGCGGCCCGCTGGCCTGGAGGCGGCGGCGAGGGGGGGCCGGGGCGCACACCCTCCCGTGGGCAGGAGAAGCGGGAGGGGGGCGCACGGACACCTGCCCCGGGGACCTCTCCATAGACCCATCCCCAGCTAGTTCCCAAGCCCTTCCCTGCCGCCCGCTCCCTCACCTGGGCGTGTGGGGTGTGGGGGTGCGGTGAGGCGGGGATCTAGTGTTGGAGGTGGTGGGAGAGGGAAGGAGGCAGGGCTGAAGGCGGACGGTCCCGACGGTCCTCTTCAGCTGCCGGAGTCGTCGGGTCCGCTTTCCGCAGACACCCCGAAACCCGCGCTCGCCCAGGCGCCCCGCGGCTCGGCCGGCCAGTGGTTCCCCGGGCCGCCCTTCCTGCCGCGCGCCGCTCTCCCCGCCCCCGCCCCGCCTCGCCCCGCCCCGCAGGCTGCGGTCCCTTTAAAGGCGCGCTCGTGCGGGGCCGTCCTTCTCTCGAGGCTGACTCGGGAGCCGCGCCACCGCTGCGAGCCGCCGCGCTCGGCCGGCATGGCCATGGCGTCCCCGGCCATCGGGCAGCGTCCCTACCGGCTGCTCCTGGACCCGGAACCGCCGCGCTATCTGCAGAGCCTGAGCGGCCCCGAGCCGCCGCGGCCCCCCGGCCGCTCCTCGCGCCGCTGCGCGCCCGCGCCCCTCTCCACGGCGCCCGGGGCGCACGAGGGGCGCGGCGCCCGGAGGGCTGCGCGGGGGGACCCGGAGCCCCAAACGCGGGCCTCGCGACCCGCTCGCCCTCTCCGGCCTGGTCTGCAGCAGAGACTGCGGCGGCGGCCTGGGGCGCCCCGGCCCCGCGACGTGCGGAGCATCTTCGAGCAGCCGCAAGATCCCCGCGTCCCGGTGGAGCGAGGCGAGGGTCACAGCTTCGCCGACCTGGCGCTGCGGAGCGGCAGGGGCTGGTGCGACCTGTGCGGACGAGAGGTGCTGCGGCGGGCGCTGCGCTGCGCTAGTGAGTGTGAGGGGCAGGGCAGGGGAGGGGCGCGCGGGAAGCCCGCAGTCCGAGCCGGGGAGCTGCCACCGGGCTGGCGCGGGGGACGGGCATTGCCCTTCTCCACTTCAGCCAAGGGAGACACGCCCGGGAGACTCTGCTCTTAGCCCCCTGGCGGGTATGCTTTAGTGACTGCCTACCGCCCAGGTATGGTGGTGCTATGTTTAACAAATACCCCTTTCCCTGACAGGTGCATACCTCGCCCCGCCACACACACACGCACGCGCGCGCACGCACACACACACACACACACGCACACACACGCACACACGCACACACTCAGGCTGGGGATGATGACCACCGCAGCAAGGTCTTCTGTTTTCTCCCACGCACCCTCTTGCTTTTGTGGTAGCTTCTTGACGGTGTGTCATGAGACTGGTATTGATATGGCCATTTGACCCGTGCTTATTAGGGTTAATGGGAATATGGCTTGTTTGTTGCTAGTGGTAAGGTCCGTGGTACATGCCCCCCTGTGGTACGCCTCTCCGTTAGGGCACACTGATGGGACAAGAAAGAGACCTGGTTAGGCTTTGAATGGAAATGGGCTGTAAGGTTGATGTGAGCTTGAGGTCACCCTGGACCTGTGCCCCACCTCCCTTTGCCTTTCACCTCTCTGGCCCTCAAACCTTTGAACTCTGCTCTAAATATTCGGCAGTGCCCTGTCTCCCCTCCTCCTCCTCTTCCCCCTCCATCTCTTCCTCCTCCTAGGTTACTGCACCAGTCCTCACGCTTTAAAATTCCCCAACTTCCTGTCCAGTACTTTCCTCCCGGGAGCTCTCAGGCCCCTCCAGCCTCCTTTGGAGTCAGACTCTTCTCAAAGCTGGACTGTAGGCCACTAGACACCCAGAGTGTAGACTTACTGAGCAAATTTGCTGTCTTCTTGGGGGTTGGGGTTATTTTTAGGTGTGCGTATTTCTTTAAGGGGTGCCTTCTCCCCACCCCCATATTTGTGGTTGCCATGTTTGGTGGAGGATATCCATATCTGTGTGTTTATGTGTTTATAGAGATAGTTTAAATATCTGAAGTACAAAGCACAGAGGAGGCTAGAGCCCCTAACAAGCATCACTGGAAATGACTTGTGGGTTGTATCTGTCAGCAAAGGCCCTTCCCTCTTGCCCAAAGGCCAGGGGCTCCCATCTGACTGCAGCAGCCACTTCCCCATCAGGAAAACCCTACCTTGCCTGTCCTCCTAGTTCACAGCAGAGGCTGGGCAGGGTGCCTCCTGGCTTTCAGGGAAGGAAAGTTCACATTCTAAGCCAGGGTCAAGTGGAAGGGAAAGATTGGAGGGGAAAGGAGGTGGTGCTCCTTCTACCACCAGAACTCAGCACTTAGGTGCTAAGACAAGAGGAAAGAGCAAACTTTAGAGAGGCGTGTGTTGTGGGTGGAGGGCTGCTGTCACTCCATCAAGGCTCCTGACCTTACAGTAGAATCACATGAAACTTGCCCATGGATGTCTTGGCAACGGTCGCCCTCTCAAGGGCCGAGGCTCCTTTACCGTATCCACCGATTCTCTAAACACAGACAGAGGCATTATTCTCACTGTCATGGATTTAGTTGTGCTGGAACCCTGGCCAATCCAGTTCACTGGAATTCTAGTCTGTAGTAAGGCATTTGGGGACTCCATCAAGCAAGGATATCTGAATACCAGAGAGGGAGCAGAGCTGGTGTTTGTCATTATTAATATTTAACTACTTGTGGGCCTGTGACTGGATGGGAACAGTTGAGAAACGTTCTGAGGTGCAGATGAGCTGCAGGCAGGCGGAGACACAGCTGGCCAAAATCACCAAGCATCTTTCTTTAAGTTGAAGATCTAATTCCGTGGTGGGCTTGGCGGGCTTGGTGTGTTTTATCTTTGTTTTGAAAAGCAAGGTTCAGAAATATGACTTTAAAAAGGCAGCAGCAGGCAGCAATTAAGAGAACAGACTGAAACCAGCAGACCCGAGTTCGAATCCTTACTCTGCCACTTAATCTCTGTGTCATTCTGGGCTTCTCTGTGTTCTGCTTCCTTGTTATAAAAAAATGGGGATAAAATCGTTACCTACTTCACTGTGTTAATGTGAGAACCAAACAAATTAATGCATGTAAAGTGTTTAACAGAGTGCCTGGCAAAAGGCATTATGAGGGTCTAATGCAATATGAATTTTAGTATTATCCCCTCCCATCCAACAGCTGTCACAATTTGTCTGAGCTCGTGACACCTCTGAGGTCACTTTTCCAAGCAGTGAGTACAGTTCTCGAACCTGTGTGGCTGAACTAAGAGGGGAAGTGGGTGCCACGAGCATCCCAGGATTGTGGGTATTGATTGTCCTCAAGAAACACTTCTCCCGCCTCCTGTGGCTGAGGAGTGTCCCTGCTGAATGCCAGTGGCTTCGAGAGCACTGGGACATTGGCGCCTTGTCTTTGTATCACTTGCCCCCAACAAAGTGCCACGCACAGAGCAGAGTCAGTAAGTAGCATTTGGTGAAGGTGGTGGCCTGTTTTTCCTCCTACATCTCTCTGCTCTTGGAAACAAGCAGAAGGGTAGTGGGTACAGGAAGGACCTCTGTCTGGGCGGGAGGCTGACAATGGGTGGGAGCTACGTTGGCAAGATGGGCTTTTAATAAAGAAAATTTTAGAAAGCTGTCTTCCCACTCCCTGCCTGCCTCGGTAGTGAAAGCCCTTCCAACCTAGCCTAACCCCTGCGACCGGGTCTGTAACTGACTCTGGGTAAGGCTGGGTTTGCCTGTCAGGAGGTTCAGAGTTAATGTTAATTTCCACAATTAAAGAAATCGTGTTTAGTGGATAGAGGAAGAACTCTAGTGGGGACTGGAGGAGAGAGAGAGACTGAGAGACAGAGATTCTGTGGGGGCATGTGTGTCTTGGGGTGAGGGCAGTGGCAGTGGTGAGGGCCCACTTCCAGCACTCCAGGGATGAGGGGCCGACAGCAACACCCTGTGGAGTCACCTGCTGCCCTTTGGCTTTGTGATCAGGAGATATCCGTTAGAGGTTTTGGATTCTTTCTTCTGTAGAAGGCACGGAGTTGACCTCTTACCTTTCATCTCGATCCTGGACCAGAGGAAGTCTAATGGGGAAGTCCAACTCCACAGGCTAGGAGGGGTGCTTGCACACTCCTTAGATGATGCCAGTGAGTGCCCACAGGCTTCTCCGGAGCTGTCGTCCCTCATTCAGGACTCTGAGGTGCTATGGGATTAGAATTATAGGGTTGAAAGGGGAGCCCTGGGGCTCCTTATCCTACCCCCCCACTTGATAGATGTGTAATTATGATGTGAAGAGGAGGCGCTCCCCATGAACCTTAGGGACAGGGAACTTCCTGTGGTGAGACTGATGTCCCACAGGGCCCCCTGGCCAGCCCTCCCAGCTCTGCCTTGTCACTTCATTGATGGCTGGGCTCAGCCCACCTCTCTGTGAAGACTGGAACTGCCCATGAGACAGCCATGGGATCCTGGGGGTCCCCTCTTGCCATGATTTCTTTGTGGAGAGGTTACTGGACATTGACACTGAGTTACTGTACAGCAGCAGACCCGAGAACTCTTGGGCACTTGGAAAGTATTTTATTTGCCAAGTACGCCCAGCAGCTTTGAAGTGTGTGGCTTGAAGTCTTTTCACAGACTCAGGTCCTGGTTTGGCTAGGGAGGTTAGGGAAAAGGACGCTGAGCTTTTAAAGAAAGTGGAACCCCATCTCCTGTTCCCTGTGCCCCGGGCTCTACTTGGGGTTTTCTCCTAGGAAGAGTCCTAGTGGAATGAGTGTGCGTGCGTGTGTGTGTGTGTGTGTGTGTGTGTATTTGGGGACAGAGAACAGATCTGGAATGCTTTGAGGGAGGCCTCCTGAGGTCCCCAAGCTGTTGTTTCCTCTCCTCCCTACTTCCTGTCTTCTGGAGAGATGAAAGTGAAAACATTAAATGTGGGCTTAATTGTCCCCCCACTTCATCAGAGCATGAAATTTTCTGATTATGGAGGGAACAGGGCTTGAATCCCAGGTACAGTCAAAAATGATTAATGCCACTTGTCTGCCAGCCTAATTAGACTTGGTAATGAACGTGTGTTTGCCTGCTGATCCTGCGGAGTTGTTAGGTGGGAGTGATTTGACATCCTCCCTCAGCTGAGGCTTTGGTCTGGGATCCTCTCTCTCCCCTCCCAAGTTTATCAATCACTCAGGCCGGGCCCAGCCGTGCAGGTCCGCCCAGAGTGACAGGGAAGGGACCGCCTCCTGCCTGTCTCCCAGGGCCGGGACCGGCTAACTCGTGGGGGACAGGAAACAGTGTGAGGACAGGGCGGGGAGGTGCAGGCCAGGCCCAGCCCGCCTCCGAGCACAGGAAGGATTCTTCACAGGCCAGTAGTGCCTTTCCCCTGAAGAGCCCAAAGGATTTTCATGCTTCCTTCTGCATTCATCCTTGGAATGGCTTCCTGAGGTCAGAACGCAGGGATGCTGCTGCCCAGGGCTTACGAGGGCAAGGAGGCAATGCCCATCCCCCTGGCTGGGGGCAGGATGAGGTTAGAGCCTCTCAGGTGGGGCAAACCTGGCTGGCCTCCAAGGCTGTGGGGCCAGCTCAGGCTGTCGGGTCATTTCCCCCCTTCAGGCTATGCCCAGCATTTCTGGGTCAGAAATATGTCCCTGGGGGCTCTTTCACTGAGACCTCTCTGGCTCCCACCCCGTTCCTCAGTTTCCCCATGGTAGGTGCGGCTAGCCACTCTTGCTCTGCCCAGCCTATTAAGGCTGATGAGGAAGCTGTAAATAGTCCTCAGGCCTTATCAGAGGCCCTTCCTGTTCGCATTCCTCAGATGACAAGGTGAATATTCTTGGGCAGGTGAATATTTGTGGGTGCGCAGAGCATGCAAATGGAATGTACCCCCCAGCCCCAGCCCTAGCCGAGCTGCCGTCGGCTGCCAGCCTTCCCTCGGCTGCCAGCCTTCCCTCTCACTCAGAGATCTGCTGTGCTGGAGGCTGGATGCTGTCTGCCCCCCC